>OY731400.1:60748393-60907939 GCA_963425845.1 Sphenostylis stenocarpa | reverse complement strand
TTGGTTTTGTCCGACCACGCCAACATTCACTGCTACGATTCTAACAACAATCGATTAAATCAAATTAGAAGATTTTTTGTAAAGAGTTTTTGATATAAACGTTGTCGTATCAGTTAAAGAATCAAGAATGGTTTAATGGATTAAAAGAAGTTTTAACAGATTAAAACTAAACTTTTAACATATTAAAAGATTATTTTAACAGATTGATTAAACCAGAAGTTTTGAAAATCTTCTATAAAAACAGTTTGGCTTGAACATTTTTAAACACAATTGAACATCAATCTTTAGCAATCAAGCAAGCAAACTTTAGCACTCTTTCAAGAAAGATTCGCGTCAGTTTTTGTGAAGTTCTTTGAAATTCTTTCTTGAGGCAAATTGCTTTCTTTTGAAGAAGAAACACACTGCAGAATTGCATAAAACTGGTTTGCATTCTAGTTTCTTCTTTTCATTTCTTTTCATTCTTTTACTGTATTGTTTGGTGCCTGGAATTGTGGGCACTGGTTTCTCTGCAGCTGGAATTTGGTTGTAGAGGTTGTCAAGAACTGGAATTTGGTTCTTGGTGAAAGGTTAGGTGCAAGAACTGGAATTGTGGTTCTTGTGGTAGATTAAGTGTAAGATTGTAATATGTAAAACATTTGATCTAGTGGAACCCAGCTGGAATTTGGCTGGAGACTGGACGTAGCCCTGGTATTGGGTGAACCAGTATAAACACCGGTGATATCTTTCTAAACCTTTCTCCTCTTTTAATTCTGTTGCTGAATTTATTGTTGATTGATTGCTTTGTGATTCAGGAACAGATCTGAAATCTTATTTTTACAAATAGATAATCTGTTAATTGCAAAAATCTTTCAAAGATCAATTCACCCCCCCCCCCCTCTTGATCTCAGCCTACTTTTCTAACAATTGGCATCAGAGCGAGGTTCTTGAGAGTTATTCAAGTTCTTCGATCCATGGTTGGAAACAAATTTTCTGAGGGTGCTTGTATTGATAGACCTCCACTGTTTTGTGGAACAGATTATCCTTTTTGGAAGATTAGGATGAAGATCTTTATTGAATCTAATAGTATAAATGTTTTGGAATACCATTGAACCAGAAACTGATATCATTAACAAAGATTGGTCTAGCTTAAATGACTATGAAAAGAAATTAATCCAGGATGATTGTATTGCCAAAAATATTATCATATCTGCACTTAACAGGAACGAATTTTTCAGGATAGCACACTGTCAGACTGCTGCACAAATGTGGAAGATTCTTGAAATAACCTATGAAGAAACAACAGAGATATGCCTAATGGTCAACTTGGATTCACCAAAAACCAGTGTAAGTTCTGACTCTATGAATTATAGTTCATTACAAGATGCTTTTTATGAAATACATGCAGTAGTAAAAAAATTAGAAATTGAAAACAAAAGATTAAAAAGCATGAATAGGTTATTAGAAAACAAGATCACTATTCTTGAAAAGAAAATAGTTGATGAAGAAACCAAGAATGAAAATTTGGAATTAGGTAATAATTCTGATTGCATATGTAATGTCAAAGATTGCAAAAACTGTCCTGAGTTACAAAAAAGATTATCATACTTAATAAATACTGCATCTAAATTAGCACAAGGAAAGACTAATCTTTATATGATACTTGATTATCAGAAATTAGTTATTGACCGCAGTGGCATAGGTTTTACACCGTCTAGTGGAAAGAAAACCAGAGCATTTAAAAATTATTTTGCATATAGTAAATCTGTTTCATCTCCGTTTGTTAAATGTTTTTACTGCATGAAAAAAGGGCATTCTCTTAAATATTGTAGAATTAAGAAATATGCCATACCTAAAGGTAGAATGAAGTGGATTCCCAAAAATTCACTTCATATAACATAAGTGGACCCAGTAAGTAAAAAGGGGTACCAGAAATTTGCCTAATCTGTTTTGCAGGAACAAAATCTGGATGTCCCTGTGTATCAAATCTGGAAGTGTTGGTGCAGTATTTTAATCGATACAACTTGGTTTTAATCGATTAAAACCACTTAGAGTTCAGGATGATCGATCAGAATGCAATTATGACCGATCAGAATCAGATATGATCGATCAGAATTGAGTTATGACCGATCAGAGCTTTTTCAATCGATTAAAACATGTTTCAATTGATTAAAACAACTTAGAAAATTTCTACACAAAATTTTAATCGATTAAAACTTATTTTTATCAGTTAAAATCACTTGGAAAAACTAACAATAAAGTTTTGCAGTATATTAATCGATTGAAACACGAAACAATCGATTAAATCAAATTAGAAGATTTTTTGTAAAGAGTTTTTGATATAAACGTTGTCGTATCAGTTAAAGAATCAAGAATGGTTTAATGGATTAAAAGAAGTTTTAATAGATTAAAACTAAACTTTTAACAGATTAAAAGATTATTTTAACAGATTGATTAAACCAGCAGTTTTGAAAATCTTCTATAAAAACAGTTTGGCTTGAACATTTTTAAACACAATTGAACATCAATCTTTAGCAATCAAGCAAGCAAACTTTAGCACTCTTTCAAGAAAGATTCGCGTCAGTTTTTGTGAAGTTCTTTGAAATTCTTTCTTGAGGCAAATTGCTTTCTTTTGAAGAAGAAACACACTGCAGAATTGCATAAAACTGGTTTGAGCATTCTAGTTTCTTCTTTTCATTTCTTTTCATTCTTTTACTATATTGTTTGGTGCCTGGAATTGTGGGCACTGGTTTCTCTGCAGCTGGAATTTGGTTGTAGCGGTTGTCAAGAACTGAAATTTGGTTCTTGGTGAAAGGTTAGGTGCAAGAACTGGAATTGTGGTTCTTGTGGTAGATTAAGTGTAAGATTGTAATCTGTAAAACATTTGATCTAGTGGAACCCAGCTGGAATTTGGCTGGAGACTGGACGTAGCCCTGGTATTGGGTGAACCAGTATAAACACCGGTGATATCTTTCTAAACCTTTCTCCTCTTTTAATTCTGTTGCTGAATTTATTGTTGATTGATTGCTTTGTGATTCAAGAACAGATATGAAATCTTATTTTTACAAATAGATAATCTGTTAATTGCGAAAATCTTTCAAAGATCAATTCACCCCCCTCTTGATCTCAGCCTACTTTTCTAACATGATAATCTTTTATATTTTTATTTATCTCGATCTATGCTTCGATCCTTATTCATTAATTTATATTTATATTATTGGATTGTTGTTTTAAATTTTATTAAAGAAAAAATATTTTATTTATGAAGATTTGATTACATTGTAGAGGGAGGTTGAACCTTTGGGATTGAAATGAGTAAATATCACTTAAAAAGTTTTAAAATTAGGTTCATTTTTCCTGACTAGTCATTACAAATATAATTCAAATCTTCATAATATAAAATAAATGGAGTATGATGATGAAGTTGAAAAGATGTTTTTAAATATCATTATGAGATTATATTATTTATATGATAATTGTTCTCACTTCCCTATTGTGCCTCTTATGGATGTTATACTTAAATACCAACTTAAGTAGATGGAGGCGTCAAACATTCCAAATCTCTTTTCTACAAACATCACCATTTTCTTTCTAGAGATTACTTGGAACACAAACATTATTGACAATTCAGTTATTTTTATATGGATAGGATTATCAATCTTGACATTTGCATCTGACATGTAAACTCCCATAATTTTAGACGAACCAATAGTGGTCACTTTCTGTATGTCCTCCACCATTCACCATAATTCTTTAATCAACTTTTTCTCACCATCAATGTAAACACTTGTACACTAGTGGTAAGAATAGAAGGAATAAAAAATAAATAAAGTTCCTTCTTCTTTTATATACTCTATATAAAGAAAATAGTAATGTAAATTACACTTCTATATACAAAATATTTTTATCTCATATGTCATCTCTGTCAAAATTTAGTGTGAAAAAAATTGTACATTATATATATATATATATATATATATATATATATATGTGTGTGTGTGTGTGTGTGTGTGTGTGTGTGTGTGTGTGTGTGTGTGTGTGACATTAGATGGTATCATATCAACATTTCATGTGTGACCTATAAAATGAGTCTATTATGAGATCTTATGAACCCTATCTTGTATAATTTCAAATGCAAAATAATAGGAGGAACAATTATCTAGTAGAAGTAGTACAAGCTATCAGAGACATGATCGCTGCATTACTAAGGAATCAAATGCCTACAGAAAGCAATGAATAAAAAGGTTTAGTTGAATTTAGAAGAAAAAAGCTCCACAATTCTCCAGAGGTTATAACACAAAAAATGTTGAATTGTGAATTAAAGAATTAGAAAAAATATTTTGAGTTATGAATTGTCCTAACAACCAAAAGGTGAATTACGTTGTATTTATGTTAATAGGAGAGATTGAATATTGGTGGGATAGTACCAGGAGATTATTAGAGGGATGAAGAATAACAATTACTTAAGAAGTGTTTATAACACAATTTTTAGAAATTTATTTTCCCAATCATGTGAGGAGAGCAAAAGAAATTGAATTTATGCAATTGAAGCAAGGATGTATGACAGTAGGAGAATATGTCTCTAAGTTTGAAAAGTTAGAAAAATATTTTGCATTCTTTTATCATCCCGATGACAAAATGAAGTGTATAAAAATTGAGAATGGACTTAGGCCTAAATTGAGAAAAGCAATGGGAATATTAGAAATTTTCGATTTTCCTACGCTTATTCATAAGTGCAGATTTTTGGAGAATTTTGAAAACCATCAAAATAATAAACTAAAATATGTCGGACCCTATTAAGATAAATGGAGACAAAATGAAGGAAAGTCTTATGACCTCCCCCAATGGAAATCTCAACCTAGCCAATTTTTTGTAGGAAATTCTAATAAACCTATGAATAATTAGCTTAAGTGTTTTAAGTGTGGATAAGATCATTATGTTAAGAATTGTCATCTCAAAGTACCTGTTTGTTTCATGTGTAGAAAACATGATCATATATTCTCTAAATGTTGGCAACAAAAATCAAATTGCAATCCATCTGCACCCAAGGCAAAACCTACAACAACAAGGAGAGTATATACCGTGACTGAAGTTGAAGTTCCTCAAAACAATGATTTGATCCAAAGTGTGTGTTTCATTAAAGGTAAAACTTTGAATGTATTATATGATTCGGACGCAACTCAGTCATTTATTTCCAATAATTGTGTTCAACACCTTGAATTGTCAACTTCTTTTCTAACACTAGTTTGATTATTTCAACTCTCACAAATAAGTCTGTAATTACTAATAAAGTTTGTCTATATTGTCCTTTGTTAATTGAAAATAGGAAATTCCTTAAAAAACTAATTTGTCTACCTTTATCTTAATTAGATGTAATCTTAGGTGTAGACTAGTTATCTTCCAATCAAGTTCTTTTGAATTTTTTATAAAATTAGTAATATTTTCAAATTCCAAGGTTCTTTTTGAATTCTTCTACTAACTCAGTAAGTGAGACTTTAAAGAATAAAGTTTAAGGATATTTATCATTATCTTCTCGTGGAGGTACACGAGGAAGTCAATTTGAAAAATAGAGAAAAATTATTCAAAATTTCTCTTAAGTTTTTCCTAAAGATATTCTTGGTTTGCCATCCAACAAAGATATTGATTTTTCAATAGATTTAATGTTGGGAATTTGACCAATTTCTATAATACCCTCTATTTATCTAAATATCCTTCTCCCCTTTATATTATATTTTTGAATTATTATTCGATTAAGAAAATTATATTTATATTATATGTATCGAACCCAAGTGTCTTAGAGTTAAAGATTGATACTCCAACCACTAGACTACTAGGATTTTCTCGATAATAATTTACAAATAAATTATATTTATATACAAATAAATGTATATCTGTGTAAATATATAAATATAAAATATATAAATACAAATATATTTATATATTTATATAGTTATATAGTTATATAATTATATGTTGGATGTGAGGGTGCGTTTGAGGGTGAAAATGTGTGTCGAGTGAGTTTTCAAAATTTGATGCCAAATTTGTAAGCGATTCCCTTTACATGGGTTTCTAATTTAATTATAGAATATAATCTTTATAATTTATTTATACAATGATATAAAATAATTTTTATTTATTTATTTTATTTTATTTTAATTTGTTCTTTTTAGCTTTTTTCTTCTTCTATTATTCAATTAAAATTCTTATATTAAAATAATTTTTTTAATATTAAAAATACTTAAATATTTATTTTTAAAATTATTTAATTTAACAAATTATTATAAATTAATCTAATTATGATTAAATTAAATTATTAAATAAAAAAGTATTTAATTTTTAATTAGGTGAATAATTAATTTATTAGAATATATTTAAAATTAAGTAATTATTATATAGTTTTAAATATTTAATTTTTTTAATTTAATGTTGATTTTAAAAAATATACTTTAAATCCATTAGTAACTAATTATTAATTTATCGATGGATATATCCGTCGATAACTAATTGTTCATTTACCAAAATTGTTAATTTACCGATCGGATAATTGTTCATTTATCGACGGATATATCCGGTCGGTAAGACCAAATTTCACAACTACTTTAAATCCGTTGGTAATTTCGTCGTGTAATCACTCATTTTCCGACTGCTACATATCCTTTGATAAATATCCATCGGTAATTAATGATTTTCTTGTAGTGAATAAATATTTTCTTCCTAAAGTAGAAGATTTGATCGATCAATTAATAAGAGCTTATGTGTTTTCAAAAATAGATTTAAGGTCAGGATATCATTAAATTAAAGTAAAGGCAAAAGATCAAGAAAACTACATTTAGAACTAGGTCTGGTCATTATGAATATCAAGTAGTGTGACCAATGCTCCTGCAGTATTCATTGATTATATGAATAAGATTTTTCATTCATTTTTGGATTAATTTGTAGTGGTCTTTATTCATAATATTCTTATTTATTCGAAGACTTTTGAAGAACATGAAGAATACCTTTGAAATGTTCTTCAAATTTTGAAAGAAAAATAATTGTATGCTAAATTGTCTTCGTGTGAATTTTGGTTAAAAGAAGTGAATTTTTTGGGCCACGTGATTTCCAAAGAAGAAGTGTCAATAGATCCAACCAAAGTAGAAGCAGTTCTATAATGGAATCCATAAAAAACAGTGACTTAAATTTGTATTTCTCTGAGGTTGATAGAGTATTATAGGATATTGATTGAATAATTTTATAAAATAGTTATGGCTTTAATCCAAGTCACCAAAAAAAGGTCAAGTTTTTGAATGGACTGAAAAATGCGAAAATAGTTTTCAAGAGCTTAAGAAACTGTTAATCACTTCCCCTGTATTAGCATTACCTAATCCTATTGGACACTTTGTGATATTTTATGATGCTTCCAAAGTAAGATTAGGATGTGTTCTTATGCAAGATAGAAGGATAGTCACATATGCTTTTAGACAATTAAGAATACATGAGAAAAATTATCTAACTCATCATGATTTATAACTAGTCGTCATTGTTTTTGCACTTAAAATATAGATATATTATGTATATGATGCTAAGTTTGAGGTTTTTAGTGATCATAAGAATCTTAAATATTTATTTGATAAAAAAGAATTAAATATGAGACAAAGAAGATAAATAAATTTTTTGAAAGATTATGATTTTGAATTACATTACCATCCAAGAAAGACAAATGTAGTGGTAACTCGCTTTAAGAAAAATTCCTTACATGTCTCTTCACCGATGATTCATGAGATGAGTTTGCTTGAAAAATTCAGAGACATAAATTTGTCAATTACCGTGATTCTTGCTAGAATGAAATTAAATTCAATTTAGATTAAAATGCATGAGACTCAAGTAAATGATGAATTTATTCAAAAGAAAAAAAGTTGAAAAGATAAAAGAATAGAGAAAATTTTGGCATAGATAGGGCAGAAATTTTGAAATTTAATGATAGGATATGTGTGCCTAATAATGTATGCATTAAGAAGTTGATTTTAAAATAAGCACATAAGAGCAAATTGAACATATATCCAAACGCAACAAAAATGCATCAAGATATTAAAAAAATGTTTTGGTGACCTAAAATGAAGAAGGAAGTAGCACAATATGTAGCAACATGCTGCTTAGTTTGTCAGAAAGCTAAAATAGAACACCATAAGCCAATAAGAATGCTACAATCCTTAGATATACTTGAGTGGAAATGAGATAATATAAAAGGGATTTTGTAGTTGACTTACCACAAACAATTCAAAATTTTGATTTTATATGGGTTATCGTAGATAGGTTGACAAAGTCTGTTCACTTCTTACCCATTAACATTAGGTATTTATTGGAAAAATTGAGTTTTGTATATAAGAGAAATTATGAGGTTATATGGAGTTCCTTCTAGTATTATTTCTGACAGAGATCTTAAGTTTATTCTAAATTTTAGAAAGTTTACATCAAGCCTTATGGACTAAACTTCATCTGATATCAACTTATCATTCCAAACTGATGGACAGTAAAAAAGGACTATCTAGTCCTTAGAAGACTTTTTTAGAGCATGTGTGCTAGAGAATTTTGGTAGTTGAGATCGATACTTACCACTGATTTCACTTACAACAACAATTTTCATTCTAATATAGGTATGACACCTTATGAGACATTGAATGGGAAAAAAATATAAAACACCTTTATGTTGGTTTGAAACTAAAGAAAATTTTCCTAACTTGATTCAACATACCATGAAAAATATTTTTTTTATATTTTTTAAAATTACATCCTTAATTATAAGAATTTTTGAGTTTTTACTTATTAATTAATATTTTTTATTAGATATATTAGTAAAATCATTATATTTATATATTAAAATACTTTATTATAATTATTAATTTAAGTTTAATTAATTAGTATTAATAATTCAAATTATAATATTATAATATTTTTTATATTTTAAAAATAAAAAAATATAATATTTAAAATTAGAATATTTTTATTTTTATTTTGTTATATAAATTAATAGTCTAATCGTGTTACCCATCATTCGTTAGTTAAGTTGGTGAATTATGCAAACTCAAAAACTAAAATTACCAACAAATTTAAGATAAATTAATAGTCTAATCGTAATCATTTTTGTCTTTTCATAAATACGTCATTCTAAAAAATAAACTATTTTTTGACAATTTCTTCCAATTTATTGTTTGACTTCATTATCTCACAAAGTTCTATTTATTCTATTATTCCAATCCTTCTTCATCACAAGTGTATATTTGTAAATACATTGGAAAATCCATAAAGAAGGATTATATGGTTTTAAAGCTTTTATTTATTTGTAAATCATTTTAGAAACACATGAGATGATAAAAAAATATAATCGTGATGAAAAACACTTTTCGTGAAAATTTAATTTAAAAAATGAAAATGGTACATCACAATTTAACCTCCCTTGGCATTACAAATAAAGCGCAAGTAAAAAAATAAAAATAAAAAAATTCGATGCGAGTGTTTTGTTCTAGTGTTTTTCACATTTCATTTTATTCCGAACCTTGAAAACTGTAAAGGGTTTTACTATTAAGAAAACTAAGTTAGTTTCATACTATTACAAGTATTCTTTCTTTAATTTCAACTTAGTTGCAATAAAACTAAGTTAATGTCATACTATTACAAGTATTCTTTCTTTAATTTCATCATGTAAATATTATTGAAAGTTGAAATAGATACTTTAATTGAATTAAGAATAATGATTAACCAATAACTGATTATATAATATGTAAAGGATTCTCAACTCAAAATAATAAAATAATAATATAATAATATATTGTTATTTTATTCTTAAATATCAACTAGACATTTTCATTGAAATAAATTGTCATGCATGCATAATATAATCAAATGAAACCTTTTAATTAATTATTATAAGTTGTAAGGATAATCGAATTGAATTGGCAAGAATTTGTACAGAGTGTAATTTTTTAATTAAATTATTAATAACTACAATTTATTTGAAGATTAATTAATATATTAACAATTTTATACAACTTTACCAACGTGTCAGCTTTTATTGCCATAACTAGAACTAAAATATTGTTTTGCTCCACTCTTACATAAGATTAAAGTGGTTAAATCTAAAGTAAAAAAATGGTTAGAGAAATGAAAATTCTAAAAGAATAGAATATTGAAACTAGAAAGGAATAAGCAAGTAGAACCAGATTCATATTAACGTGGGAGAGAAGACAATTGGAAGCAAAAAAATCGCATGACGAACAATACATCGCCACGTGGGCTTATTACAGGTCCACAGGTGGGCCCTCCCAAAATGAAAATAGATTTAATTAAATTAACTAAATTAGATAAAAGAAGAGATTTACGAGGAACAGGAGTTATAACAAATAATAAATTATAAGTAATAAATGAATAAATAAAGTGGGGAAGAAGATTAAATAAAGAAAAGAAAACAACAAAAACAAACCCTTTGATCGTTTCAATTTTTTCATTTGCGTTTTTCTGTTTCAACCTCTCTTCCTCCCTCCATCCCTCTTTCGCACACACTTTCCCTCCGTCGTTTCGTTGGCTTCTTCCTCTGCGCGCATTTCCGCTTTCACGACTCTCGAAGCCGCCAGCGAAGCCATCCTCCAAATCTGGTAAGAACCCGATCACATCGTGGCTCTCGCTCCAATGCATGAAAGTTCCTGCGTTTCCTTCAATGCTGTGCATGATCCCTGTCTGTGCTGTTCTTGCTACTCATTCTCTCTACGGTTTCTTCTCAAACTGCAGCTCTTGCAATCTGCCATGGATTTGCTCTGGACCGAGAATGTGGTGCCGCACGCCTCTCACTTCTCCGCCGCGATCTACTTCGCCTTCGCCAGTTTCGTGGCCAGGTTCTTCCTTGACAGATTCGTCTTTCGCGTAAGATCCTCTGTTTGCATTGCGAATTTTTCTTTCGCTGACGAATTGGATTCGTGTAGATTGCTTGTTTCTGTTTTGTTTGAGATTTGATCGAATAAAAGAGAACAAACGGCTTAGTTTTGGATTGTGCTTGTTTTATTGATTCTCCTCTTTAGGGTTCCTTGCCAGAAACGGAAGAACCTGTCGGTTTTGTTAGTAATTCATCACAAATTCTCTTTGAGTTGATGGACATATTTTTTACTGTTTTTGGTTGCATTTTATCTGTGTTTGTTTCCTGGAATTTGTTCAATTTGGTGGAGTGATCTTTCAGTTAACCTGCCATTTGGTGTTAATTGCGCAAATGAAAGTTAAGGCATCAATGTGCCTCTTATGGAAAATGTTTAAATGGAGTGCTGTTCATTTATGTTGAGTTAAATCTGTCTATTGGTATTCTTTTAACCATCTTATTAATGTCATTTAAGGGTTATTCTAAGCTCATATTGCAAAAACACATGATCTATAAATCCTATTGTGTTGTGACACGGATGTGCATGGAGGGCTTTCTGTATTGCCAGTTCATGGATGGAGTGTGTCGTGTGTGCATTATATTTCTTTCATGCTGCTCATGAATGATTATTATACAGTTGATTTTGTGTTATCTTCTGTTCCCTATAGGAACAACCACCATGCATTTGGTTTGTTGGTACACATTACGTTCTAATCTTATTGATGAAATTAGGAAGCAAAAAAAAAAAAAAAAAAGAACACTGTTGTTGGTAAAGGGTTTTAGAAGATTATCCCGTTCTCAAAACATGTAGGAAATGGCGTGGTCATTGTTGCTGCTCTTGTATCCCAATTCTGCAAATCATGATATTTTACAGTTTCTGAAAGAGAAATCTCTTTGCCAAATATCACTTTGATTTCTTTCACCTGTTGTCTTGAGAAGAAAGTACGATAATGTGGGGCAATCTTAGTCTGGCTTTATGAGATGATAGGTATTTTCTACCAAAGCACATCAGCAAGGATGATTGGAGATTTTTAATGCCTAAGCATGATATTTTTATAAATTCTTACTTTTTCCATGAAGTGTGTGTGGATCATTTTAGTGTCCTATGGAAAAAGCATTTATTCTTAATCCTCATATACTATATTCTTACTAATCCTCTTACTTACTAAATGAAAAAAGTATTTAGTGTCTTTTATCTTTTTCAAGATATTAAATACATTTACCTTTTCCTTTCCTTATATTCTTAAATACTGTGTTGTCTACAGAGGTTGTCCATTAGGATCTTGACAAAGGGTAGATCTCCTTCACATATTACTACTAAGGAAATGCAAGTAAAGATTGGGAAATGCTCAGAGTCAATGTGGAAGCTAACATATTATGCTACTGTTGAAGCATTCATTCTTAAAATTACCTACCAGGAACCCTGGTTCAGTAATACGAAATTATACTTCAATGACTGGCCAAATCATGAGTTAAAGTAAGTATTTTGTGTAGCATTATGAACAAAATCAGTCTAGTCAGTAACAAATGTTTTTCCGACATTTGGTGGCCTGCATTTATCTTGTTGACCTGATATTTGTGTTTATCAGGAAAACCTCCTCATTAACCCTTATATTAATTTTCAATTTTATATATTTTACATCTTAAATTTTCTCATGCTGAACTCCATTCATAATTTACAAATCTAGGTTCACATTAAAACTGAGTAACAAGTTTTCAGAAACTAACAATTGGTCCTTAGGCATTTTTGGTTTGTAAACTACAAGAGACCTTATTTTTGTCTTTTTATTTTAGTTTTGATGGACAATGCACTATATATTTATATGGTTTATACTTTACACAGGCTATGATTAACCTTTTCCTTGCTTCTTCTGGGTTGATGTCATTGGTTACAACTTGCCATTTCTTTGGTACAGTGCAACTTGATATTTGGTTGTATAGACATAATTTAAATGGGGTGAAATTATAACTTTTAGGAAGTTGTTTGTAAGACTATTGTACTTGTATGAGTTGTGATAAATAGAAGTTGGCATATTAAAATTTATATTGCACCCTGTTTCATGTCTTATCTCAGGAGTTCCCTAGTGTTGTACTACATGTGCCAGTGTGGGTTCTACATATACAGTATTGCTGCTATTCTCACATGGGAGACTAGAAGGAAGGATTTTGCGGTGATGTTTACCCACCATGTAATTACTGTTTTACTGATTGGGTGCTCATATATGACAAGGTATATCTGGGTGGTTTCCAGCAAGTCTTATTTGTATTTGAAGAATATACCATACCTAGTTTAGATAAATCTTAAATTTTGAACTTAGTTATTTATTATTATTTTACATAAGCATTTAAATTATCACTTGGTGGCTCATTTGTTGCTCATTATTATTTTTTAACACAACTAAATGAGCTCTAGAGAATTTTTAACACTTTATATCTGTCATAAAGTTTCGACGTTAATGCTTTTTGTTGCCCAAAATAATACTCATAACTGCATGTGGTGTTCTTAAAACCGATAAATTTGAAGTCTCTGTAAATATTTTCTGGGATTTATCAATATGTTTCTACTTTCTATCTTTAACCAGTGTAGTTCCTTGATTTTATTTTTTTATTTCTTTTTCATTCAACTGGATGGAGATGGAAGACCATTTAATCATGCTTACTTTTTCCTGTATAAAAAAAATTAGGTTATTGTCACACTAGGCATTCTTAAATTTATGGCATATGATACATCTTCCATTATTAATTTATTATAAGTGATATTAAAGAGCCTGCATTATTTCTAGAGGCTATGTTTGGATATCCACTGTTGACTGGAGTGGAATCGGGTGGAACAAAATGAAGTGGGTAGATGAAAAAGATGGATTTTATCACATACTCCCCAAGTTGAAAGGGTCGAATAGTTGGATATTGGGTGGAATGGATTTCATTCCATTGGGCTCCATTACACTCCTTTCCATCAATCCAAACTTAGCTCGAAACTTCTAGTCCTATATATACCTTTTAGAGCATTAATACAACTTGATAAAAAAGTTTGCAATGTTTTGGTCTGTGGCATGTATTAGATAATTACATACGTAACATCTCTATGTACGCAATAAAACAGTTTGATGTCAATACTTAAATAGGTGTATGCCTTTGATTTGAGTCTTTGTAAATGCTTGGAAACTCTAATAGAATTGAGAAATGCTGGACATAAATCTCCTTTTTCTATGATAGATTAGAATGTTCTTTCATGTCTGCTTTTTTCTTCTTACTTCAACCTTTTTCAAGTTTTGCTATATCAGGTTGAGTAATTTAGATAATTTAAATTGCAAAACTGACTAATATCTTAGATAAAAATATGAAGAGATAACTTATATTGTCTGCATTTACAGTTTTTTTAGGATTGGTTCTATAATCCTCGCCCTTCATGATGCAAGTGATGTATTCATGGAAGCTGCCAAGGTTTTCAAGTATTCTGGAAGGGAGTTTGGTGCAAGTGTGTGTTTTGGATTTTTTGCAGTTTCGTGGCTCATATTGCGGCTAATTTTCTTTCCTTTTTGGGTTATTAAAGCAACAAGGTTTGTCTTTTTATTTTTATCATATTCATTTGATTTTGTTTAAAAGGAACTTATTTATTAATCTTATTTCTGTTTCCACTTTCCAGCATTGATCTTCAGCAGTGCCTAAACCTGTCAGAGGGTTATGACATGTTTCTTTACTACATTTTTAATACAATGCTCATAATGCTACTCATCTTTCATATATACTGGTGGAAGCTCATATGTGCAATGATCTATAGACAGCTGGAAAATAGGGGGAAAGTTGGCGAGGATATAAGATCTGGTAAGCATATTTCATCGGACAGATTGAGGGTATTATTAGTATTCTATTATTCTTTTGTTCAGGAACCAGTCCACAGTTAGGATATGTTCCACTGTATTTTTTGATATTATCTTTCACTGAATTGTATTATATTATCCTTTTTCGTGGGGCACCCTCCAAAATGTTACTTTTGTGTGGAATGTTTGCAATTCCTGTATCTTTAGCGATGCCAATACCCTCTTTACCCAGAATTAAGTGGTTCAGATTTCAGACGAACATATAACCTCGAGATATTATTGGCTGTTTTAGATATTATAGTTTGTGAGCATGGATCAATGGGTAGAGTAGAGTTGAAGTGCTAATTGCTGAACATTCCTATGCTATACCCCCCTGGCTTAGTTATGATTATCATTCTACTCTGAATCAACGGTTTGATTTAGTTAAATCATGATAAGTTAACAGACTATGATTACTCTTACTACCGTTTGATTATCTTTCTTGAACTCAATTTCCTTCATCTACAGATCCTTGTCATCGTCTTGGATAAATATCTTCTTTATTTTAGCTGAAAGTTTTCTTTTTTTCATTTTTTTTGCAGATTCAGACGATGATTGAAATTGACTAGACGAAGGGTTTTGCTGAGTTTTGTTTGTCCGCTGGTTGGTGGTAGCTCTAATGATACAACTTTTGACTTGTCTATAGATTTTTAGGAGTTCAATTGGTTAATACAACCAATGGAGGGGATTGAAGTTTCGTTAGTTTCCAAATTTTCATCGATTACCGAGGAAAAAGGGGAGTAGGAAACCGTCAAAGCATATTTTGATTCTTATATTTTTGCTGTATAAATTATAGGCATTCCTGTATAATTGTTTTTGCAAACCAACCCGTTTAGGTTAACTAGGAGTTGAAAGAAAAGTAGCTTATAAAGAATATGAAGGAGAAAGAAAAACTTACAGTCATTCTGCTTTTGAACTTGCGCTTTGTAGCAATAGGCCGCAGACTCTTGCAGTGTACTGTTATTGACTGTGCATGTTTGATATAATTTAGTTTAGTTTTCAGCCTTTTAATAAGATTTTTAAAAAAATATTTTTGTTTCTTTTAAGCTGAACCAAATATGCTATAATTATGAACATACCTTGTTTGTGTATAATTTCATGTGAAATTGTCTAGATGCGGTTTTACTGGAAATTTCATTGATTCCAAATGTTCAGTTTTTTTATTTATTATTCAAAACATATTTTTGCACTAAATAATAGTCCTCCCCTCCCCAACCCAAAAGTGTTGTGCTGTTTTAGTGTGGAATGTGTTGATAAATTTAAATTATATTTACAATTTTTAGTACGATCAATTGTTTCTCTATAAAAAAAAACTCTTATTATAATTTAAGTATCACATTTAAATTTACCAATTAAACAAGCAATTCTAAAAGCAAGTGTAGGACTTTGTTGCGGTGAATAAACGCTCTTGCTTTGCATTCCCGGAGGTTTTTTGTTCTAATCTATACATAGTCCTTGCTTCATATATTATTTAGTTGTATTAAAACAATGTAACTGGGATATAGTGCATGGAAATAATCTCCTGAGGTTGCCAGATTTTCACAATCATTTGTTGCCTATTCCACCTGAGTTTCCTCTCTTAAACGTATCCACTCCTCACCCTATTTTTCTGGATGCAAAATAGTTTGCATGGTTCTTTTCCCAGCTTTCCCAGTTTGTTTTTACATGTATTTGAGATAAACTATTAATGAGTGCAACGATTTTATTGAATTATTATTTATTCTCTATTTCAGACCTTATTTTATATATATATATATATATATATATATATATATATATATATATATATATATATAATATTAAAACATCAATCATTTTGAAATTGAGAAAGAACTTCTATATACTAAAAGAGTTTTGATATCATTTACTGGTTTTATTAATATAATAATCAGTAAAAGGTTTAATGAAAAAAAAACGTTAAAATTATTATTATAATATAAAATGGAGTGGTTGATGAGTTGTTTGTGTGAATAGTGGTGTCTAAATACTTTTTTATAAAAAAAATAATATGATTCGTTCAATTCCTTCTTCATCTGTTTTTTTTATTTGCCTTTAGTAAACTTTAAAAGATATTTTTGTTAAATGATAATTTAATAATGATATTGTAATGATTGTTTTAATTAGATTTGTTAATCTAACAAATCTTATTTACTATTTTAAATATTATGTTTTTACATATTCAGAGAGCGATTGTATAAACTAGAATATATAATTTTCTTTTTAGTGCCTCTCTCTTGATATCTCTTGATAGTTATTTTTTACTCCGTTTTTTGCTAACAATAGTATCAAGAGCTTCAAGATCCGAGAAGAAGAAGAATGACGATAGTAGAAACTGGGTTGTATGACAACATGTCAGTACTCGATAGCAAGAACCTAAATGAGTACGATAGTTGGTGTGTAAAGATGAAAATCATTTTTGGTTATCAATAAGTCTTAGACATAGTTTTGAATGAATATAAGGGGCTATTGGAGAACCCCACTGGGACACAACATGTGACATTTCGAGAGGAAAAGAAATGTGATTGCGGAGCTATATTCTACATTCATAAGTGTGTTAATAAAAACAACTTTCAGAAGATTTCAATGGCAAACTTGATGAAAGAACGTGGGATATGCTGGCACACAGATACGCAGGTTTAGAGACTCACAAACAACAGTTACATGAGAGAGTGGAAGAGAAGTCAAACACATAATAAACATTGTTGACAAAACAACACCAGAAGAATGATGAGAATCAAGGAAAATCGAAGTGTTAGCTTTTATGAATCAGGTGATACAGAAATTGAAGGTAAAGATCGATAATTTTTTAAAATCGAAGGTAGTCAATTTCTAAAATCGAAGAAAGCAGAAATCAATCGATTTTAGGAATCGAAGAAAGGAGAAATCGACCAACAAGATTGATTAGAACACTAGCGAGACTCAATGATTATGTGATCAATACTGATGAAACTATCACAGAAACTGGATAGATGATTGGAGAAACTGATGATGAAGCGATTGAGGATCCCAAGTGGATCGGAGCCATGAAAGAGGAGTTGTTAACAATCGAAAAGAATAAAGCATTTGAATTAACTAATCTCCTAGAGAATCAAAGGTCAATTGGAGTAAAATGGATGTATAAGACGAAATTAAAACTGGATGGAATAGTTGCAAGATATAAAGGCAAACTTGTGGCGAAAGGCTTTCTATAGAGAGAAGAATTAGACTACAAATAAGTGTATTCACCTGTTGCCAAGATGGAGACAATAAGAACAGTTGTATCTCTCGCTAGTTATAAAGGGTGGTAAATACATCAAATGGATGTAAAATCTGCATTTTTAAATGGTAACCTAGAGGAAGAAGTTTATGTTACACAACCACGAGGGTTTGTGATCACTAGGGAAGAACAAAAAGGTCTCATATTAAATAAGGCATTGTATGGTCTCAAACAGACTCTGAGAGCTTAAAACACTAAAATCGATGGTTGTATTTGACAATAAGGTTTTTTGAAGTGTGGAATTGAGTATGAGATTTACTAAAAAATTGAAGTTCATTATATTTTGATTGTTTGTCTATATTTTGATGACCTGTTGATTACTATCAGTACAATTACTTTGATAGAGTTTTAAAAGAAGGATGAAAGATCAGTTTGAGATGACCGATCTAGGAAAGTTATCATATTTTTTAGGAATAAAGTTTATCAAAGGTAGGGAATGTATTCTGATTCACCAAAGTAAATATGTCAAAGATGACCTCAAGAAATTTAAAATGGATGAGTGTAATGCAGCGATTACACCAGTTGAGACAAATTTAAAGCTTGACAAGGATGAAGATGGGAAACCTATAAATGTTACTGTTTACATGGATGGTTGACTGCCTAAGATACTTGTGTTGTAGTAGGTCAGATATTTGTTTTGGTGTTGGGTTGTTGAGCAAATTTATGGAGAAACTCAAAGTTTCTCATCTTGCAGCAACCAAGAGAGTTTTGCGGTATATTAAAGAGACAATTGATTTTGGTATTCTCTTACCAAATGTTGTTTATGATAGTGAAGGAGAATTGATCGGATATTATGATTCTAAATGGGTTGGTGATAAAGTTGGGTTCACAAACACATCAAACTATGTATTCCTATTTGGAAAGTCATTGATTTCATGGTACTCAAAGTTACAACTTGTTGTAGCACTCTCTTCTTGTGAAGCTGAGTACATGATTGATACTTACACAACTTGTCAAGCATTATGGATCGAGAGTTTAGTGAATTGAATTCTTGGAAGATCAGAGAGGACTATGACACTGAAGATTGACAATAAGTCAATTATCAATTTGGCAAAAAATCCATTTCATCATGGGAAAAACAAACATATCAGATTGAGATTTTATTTCATTAGAGATGAAGTAAAGAAGAAGAAGTTAAGGCGTGAGCATTGTGACATGAAGAAACAGTTGGCAGAAATTATGCCGAAACCTTTGAATAATTGAAGGTTTGTAGAATTAAGGGAAAGCTTGAATATTAAATTGATTACTCAATTAGGGGGTTGTGTTATATGATAATTCAATAATAATGTCGCAACGATTATTTCAGTTAAGTTGGTTAGCCTAACAAACCTCAATTACTGTTTTAAATATTGTGTCTCTATAGTATTTCAGAGAGTGATTATATAGTTCAATTGTATAAACTAGAATATACATTTTTCTTTTCAGCGTCTCTCTTGATATCTCTAGATACTTATTTTTACCCCTTTTTCATGGACAATTTTTACATATAAATGTTCTTATTTGAAAATTTTGTAAGCATATAATGCCTTTTTAAAGATTTTCTTAGAATATTTTAAGATCATTTTTTGTAATTTAAATTTTAAAAAATTTAATGGGTTTACAAAAATTTGAAAATTTTTCATGTATTTTTAAAAAATCATAAATATTATATATATATATATATATATATATATATATATATTTTAATGATTAAATGCATCTTTATTTGTTATGTTGTTATGTGAAATTCAATGAATTAAAATACATTCTCATAATAGTTGATATTGCCCTATACCATCTAATAAATACTTGAAATAGATAATAAGAAAATAAAAAGATGTTTTTGAGAGCATATCCTTTTCTCTTATGTTCTCTTATTTAGAGGAGATAAAGATACATATTCTGAAATACAATAAATAGGGGAAAATGATTAAACCTAGAGAAGATAAACAAATACATTCTAGGAACTAGGTCAATAGTTAGATACAACTAATCTAATAAATACTCAACACTCCCCCTCAAGCTGGAGCATACAAATTATTTATACCAAGCTTGGAACAAATGAATTTCATTCGAGACCCTCTCAAAGATTTTTTTAATGTGTCTGCAAGCTGATCATTGGAACCAACAAACTCAGTAAAAATTTCTTTAGACAACAACTTCTCCCGATCAAAGTGACAGTCAATCTCAATATGCTTAGTCCTCTCATGAAATACTGGGTCGAAAGCAATGTGGAGCTTTATTGTCAAGAGAAGAAGATGACATTCTATTAATGAGAAAGCATGCAATTAGAATAGTATCTCCCCAATGATGAATAGGCATATTGGCACTAAGCAATAAGGTAGAACAATTTCAACCAAATGTCTATTTTTCCGTTCTGCTATACCATTTTGTTGTGGTGTATGAGGACAAATAGATTGTTGAAAATGCCTTGAGAACATAGGACGTCAGACAAATCATTAGAAAAGTATTCTTTGGCATTATCACTTTGTAAAACTTTGATTACTTTTCCAAATTGAGTTTTGATTTCATTAAGGAAAGACTTAAAGATAGACAATGATTCTGAGCGATATTTCATTAGATAAACCCAAATACATCTATAAAATCCATCAATAAAGTAACAAAATATCTAAAGCCAAAAGATGAAACATGACTAGGTCCCCAGATATCTGAATGAACAATACTAAAAACAGAATCACATCTAGATTCAGAATGATTTGGAAAAGATGACCTGGTATGTTTCCTTAGTTGACATGATTCACATTCAAAAGTTTGAAGGTTCTGAAGTTCAGGAACCATTTTTTTTAGTTTTTCCAAATAAGGATGCCCTAATTGCTCATGTAACAGTTTTGGGGATAAGGATGCAACACAAGATACAGATGAATTAGTCTCAAGGTAGTATAAGCCTCCAGATTCATGTCTTTCTCCACTCAGCCGACTCGTACCACGTTCCTGTATAACAAAATAATTGGCATTAAAGGTTATTGAGCAATTCAATGATTTGGTTAATTGGCTTACGGAAACAAGACTAAATGGAAAAGAAGGAACACAAAGAACATTTTGTAAGTTTAAAGAAGAAGATATGGATACTTGACCAATCCCTTTAGAGATTACTTGAGATCCATTGGCTAAAGATATGAGATGAGAGGTTTTAGGAAATGATAGAGAGCAGAATAAAGAGGTATCACCAGACACATGTGGTCAGAAGCACCTGAGTCAATAATCCACAGATTTTGACTTTCCACAGATTGCGAAATATAAGCTGTTGATGAATTTGTAATTGTAGATTCTTGAGTCAGACTAGTTGATTTCATCCTTAAATATTCTTGATACTCTTCATGAGAGAACTTGAGCTTAACAACTTCAGATTTTGAAGTATTGGTTGTCTTATTATAATAACCATGCAGAGCAAAGCAATTTTTCTTAGTATGACCCATTGTTTTGCAATGAGTACACTAAGGAAGTCCTCTACCACCACATCCTCTATTGCCATGACTACCTCTTCCACGAGTAGAAATCATGACAGAAGATTATGCAAGTTCTTGACTATTTTTACCTTTGATAGATGGAACACGAAGTAGTTTTATGATCAAACTCTCCATAGAAGGAACTTCTTGTCGAGTTAAAATTTGATCTCTAACATGATTAAATTCTGGATTCATAGCCCTAAGAATCATAACCATATAGAATTTATCCAGCTTCGTCTTTTTCTCCTCTAATGCATCTGTCTCAAGGAACATTTGTAATTCTTTAACTGTTGATTGAGCTTCAGCAATAAAGGACATCATATTATTATCCTCTTGCTTAAGGGAGGCTAATCTATTAGCAAAATCATAGAGTCGTTGAATATTATTAGCAAAGATATTTTGGGCCCTTTTCCAGAAGGAATTACATGTCTTAAAGGATCGGAGAGTGTTCAAAATATTTGGTTCAACTGATTGCCATAATAGAGCACAAAGTTGATAATCAAGTTTCTTCTATCGAGGAGCCTAATTTTCTAGTTTTGTACTTTTGTCATCTTCTAGATGATCATGAACCCCCCTTGTCCTAGAAACCAGAGTTCAACAGAGGAGGCCCAAGACAAGTAATTTTTTCCATTTAATTTTGTTGTTGTTATAGTAGGAGTCCCAGAAAAAGATACAAATGTTGTAGGTCCTGACATTTTTATTCAGGAAACAAGAGAGGACTCTTAAGAAAAAAATATATCTAGCAAGATATTTGGAGAGAGAAGACCGAAAGCAATGAGAGAGTACCAAGAAACAGTGTCGCTTTGCTTGAACACAAAACAACTAGCATTCTGTGATAGCGTATACGAAAGGGGTTACCAAACTTTTGGAACATAAAACAAAGGGTAGATCCAGCTTAAGGACAACGAGGTGAGCCAGATGGCGGTGGTCTGGAGCAAATCGGCCACCGAGAAGACTGCGCGTGGCGGTGCGTCTAACAGAGATGGCTGAAGCGACCGCTGAGGTTAGGTTGCGCTCCTCGAGGCTATCCAAACCCCAAGTACGATGAGTGAAACGACACCTGGGAACGATGGAGAAAAAGGAGAGACAGGCAGAGCGGGACGAACCCGCTCTGATACCAACTTGAAATACATAATAGGAAAATAAAAAGATATTTTTGAGAGAATATCCTTTTCTCTTGTGTTCTCTTATTTATAAGAGATAAAGATACATATTCCGAGATACAATAAATAGGAGGAAATGATTAAAACTAGAGAGGATAAACAGATACATTCTAGGAACTAGGTCAATAGTTAGATACAACTAATCTAATAAATACTCAACAGAAATAAACAACATTGTTCTTTAGAATTTGTAAAAAATAATGACTTTTTAAAGGTTAAAAAAAAAGTTTTATGATCATTAAGACTTTGTAAGTTGAACTTTAAAGAAATTTTATGGATTTATAAGAATTTGAAATAAAATTATGTATTTAAAAAAATCATAAGAATTTTGCATCTTTATCTTTTTATGGTTAAATGTATCTTTACTTTTTACTTGTTATCTTGTTATGCAAAGTCAAATGAATCAAAGTATATTCTTTTAATAGTTGTTATTTATTTGGTAAGTGTATCAAATAGTACAAGTAAAAAGTTCAATGTATTATTTTCTTAATACATTTACATTTGTTTAGAAAATATGTATATTTATTTGTTAAGATAAAATTTTTGGAAATGTTATATAGTTCAAATTTAATTTAAATATTAAATTTTGTAAAGTAAATAATTTTTTTAGAATTTGTATTTGATAAATAAAAATAGACTCTTCGCAATGTAGTTTTTTTATTTTATTTTAACATACTATTTATATTATTATAATATTTATAATATAAATTTATCTTCATTCTAATTTCTTAAATGTAGAATTCTAAATTACGATATAAAAATATTAATTCCTTTATTCGTTTTATAAAAAGTTTGCTTTAATAACACGTTTTATAAAAATATTCAAAAGATAACATATCATGTTTAACATGAGACCTTTAAGATTAAAGTTTCCTACGTCATTTTCCAGTAAAGAGAAACATTTGTTGAGAAATACAACTGTGAGTCTAAGTCCCATATTGAGTGAGAATGAGAAAGTTGAGCAACATATAAGGAAATATGTCCCATAACCTAATGTTTTAAGGTTTTAGATTGATAGTGGTGTCAATACCTTATGTGAGTTGAGCTCATATCTCATTGGAGTTGTCTCTCCCCAGTAAATCTCCTCTTGAAATTACATAACAATGGTATCATAGCTGATAGTTTTTGTGGTAACCGACAGTTTGAGAGTAGTCTATGGGTTAGGTAAGTGTGTCTCGTTATGATAAACGATGATACATGGAAGGGTCATTAGTGAGCCCGAGGAGATGTACCAATGTGGAGGAATTCATACTTGAGGGGGAGATTAGTTTTTGTGGTAACCGAAAGTTTGAGAGTAGTCTATGGGTCAGGTAAGTGTGTGTCTCGTTATGATAAACGATGATACATGGAAGGGCCACTAGTGAACTCGATGGGATGTACCAATATGGAAGAATTCATACTTGAGGGGGAGATTGTTGAAAAGTTCAAGTGTGAGTTTAAGTTTCATATTGAGTAAGAATAAGGAAGTTGAACAACATATAAGGAAGAAAGACTCATAACTCAATGCCTTAAAGTTTTTGGTTGAGAGTGATGTTAATACCTTATGTGGGTTTGACTCATGTCTCATTGGTGTTGTTTCTCCCCAATAACCCCCCCCCCCTCAAAAGACTCAACAACAGTGGTATTAAAGCCAATGGTTTGTGTGATGACTGACAATTTGAGAGAGGTTTTTGTATCAAAAGTCTGATCGTGGGTCAAGTAAGCGTGTCTCGTTATGATGAACAACGGTACATGGAAGGGCTACTAATGAGCTTGAGGAGATGAACCAATGTGGAGGAATTCATACTTGAGGGGGAGATTGTTGGAAAATACAAGTGTGAGTCTAAGTTTCACATTGAATTAGAATAAGAAATTTAAGCAACATATAAGGAAGTATGACTCATAAACCAATGCCTTAAGATTTTGGGTTGAGAGTGATGTCAATACCTTATGTCGATTAGACTCATGTCTTATTGGTGTTGTCTTTTCCCAATAAACCTCCCCTCAAAAATACATAACAGTGGTATCAGAGCCGATAATTTGCGTGGTAACTGATAGTTTGAGAGTGATATTTATATCAAAAGTCTTCTTGACAATGGGTCAGGTAAGCGTGTCCTGTTATGATGAATGACAGTACATGAAAAGGCCACTAGTGAGCTCAAGGTGATGTACCAATATGGAGGAATTCACATTTGAGGAGAAGATTGTTTGGAAATGCAAGTGTGAGTCTAAGTCTACAAAGTATTCTTGACAGTGGGTCAGGTAAGCATGTCTCATTATGATAAACATGAAAGGGTTACTAGTGAGCTCAAGGTGATGTACCAATGTGAAGGAATACACACTTAAGGAGGGGATTGTTGGGAAATTCAAGTGTGAGTCTAAGTCCCACATTGAATAAGAATGAGAAAGTTGAGCAACATATAAGGAAGAAAGACACATAACTCAATGTCTTAAGGTTTTAGATTGATAATGGTGATAATATCTTATGTGAGTTGGACTCATGTCTCATTGGTGTTATTTCTCCTTAGTAAATTCTCCCTCGAAAGACACAACAACATTAAGCATATATGATCAAAACATCCAATATCAAAAGAATGATGTAACATAAATATATTCAAATGAATAAATTTTATATACTCAAAATTCATTATATCTAGCACACCTAAAACTAAGAGATTATTTACTTTCGAAAATTAGAACATTAAAAATAGTAAGAAAATGAGAAATTTAAAATTTGAGGTACGCCAAACTTACTTTGCGTCCAAATAGTTGTCTTTTTAGGTTCATTTTGTTACTTCCCATCCAAATAGTTGTCTTTTTAGGTCCATTTTCTCTATTTGAGTATTGACTATAAAGTGCAATTCCATCATATGAGCTATTTACTAGCGAGTGAAACCCACATACTAGCATAAATTTTTGCACGTGCTTATCATTAAATAAGATATTTGGTAGGGATGGCTAAACGGGTCAGGTCCGGCGGGCCAGTCCGCCAGCCCACCATAATATGACGGGATAGGTTGTTATTTTCAGCCCGCTTTGGTCCGTCCTACCAAGCCCGTCAACCTGTCGGGCCAACCCGCGGGATGGGGTGAGCCATTCCGCGGCCCGCCTAATTAATAAAAAAATAATTTTTTATTGTAATAAAGTTAATTATAAAGTTAAAAATTTTAAAAAGATAATTAAAAAAGTTTCACTCTTACGAGAAAATATTCTCCTTACTTAAACACAACCTTCTCTCTCCTGTTCTCCTTTTTCATCCTAAGCATCGATTATTTTTATCCTTATGACTTGAATTAAAGGTGTAAGAATTACTCAACCAACGATAATGTAAAGTTTTATCAAATAAAAAAGATATAAGTATTTAAATTTTTTAATATAAAAAATATAAATTTTATAAGTTTTAACGTTATATATATATATATTTGTTATTATTTATTATTATGTAAATTTTATTATTGTTCTAAATTATAATTTCTTAAAACAATATATTGATTTATATTATTAAATTGAAATAATATATATATATATATATATATATATATTGAATTATTGACAAACAAATAATAATCTTATTATTAAATTTATTGAAATTTTTTTATTTTAAAAAATAAATTATTTTTTTCTAAATTATGGCAGGTCAAGGTCTACGATCAGTCATGACTATAACGAGTCGACCTCGCCACCGCTTTGGTGGGACGGGCCAAAACGGGTGGGCTAGCCCGTTTTGCCCGACCCGTTTTTCCATCCCTAATATTTGGTCATTGAGTAAGAGCTTCAAGTGATAACTTCCTCCAATTGACATCTTCATGCTTTTAATCTTCTATAAAAAAAAAATATTGAACAATGATTAGTAATTAATTTTGTTGGAAATAAAAACCAAACTCATGATTATGATAATAGAGAATGTGATTAAGTTTTAAAGTATTTTACATATTTGTTAAGTTTGTCACAAGAAATAGGTTAATAGACATGTCATCATGTGATAATCACTAGACCGATCCAACTGAGTTCTAAATGTAGAATAATTATGAAAAAGTATTATCAAGTGAATTTTGAAATATGACAAAGATATACTGATTAGATCAAAATGTGAAAAACAAAGGGAATATAATAGAATAATATATGTGCAACGATCAAAATTCAAAATACTAGCTAGAAATGGAAATATATTATATAATGCGACAAAAATTAAGCAAATAACATTGTGGAAGAATAAATAATATCGGGACTTTTCAAATGCAGATGAAAAATATCCAAATATATTAAGATTTGTCCAACATATGTAGAAGAAAATATTTTTCTTTAACAATTATATTTACGTAGAAAGAAAAACATGTAATATGTTGCAAAGACTTACAAGAAAAATATTTGAATCAAACAATTGAAGAATACCTAGACACACTAAAAAGATACTTGAGGAAAGAAGAATTTCAAAAGAATAGAAAAAATATCATATATTAAAGAAATATTTCTAGAAAATAATAAAAGATAGGGTTTCAATAGTCAACTTTTGAAGTCTATAAAAGGATGACTTCATTGGCTAAAGAGAATATACAATACAACACACTCCTGTTGTCTATCTATTATCTCTTTAACGACTATTTTCTTTTAAAAGTTTAAGAGAAAAATCATTGTTATATCTTTCACCAATAAAGTAAACTCTCAGTTAGGAGCGCTCATCATTTATCTTTTTTGTGTAAGTTATTTCGATAAATATAGAGAAACCATTGTCATATTTTTCACTTAGTGAAGTAAACCTTCGATTAAGTGTACTTATTGTTTATCTTCTTTACGAGAGTTATTTTAGTTAATATAAAATTTGAAATTCTTATTTTAATCAAGAGTGACAACAAATAATATTTGTGTTTTTAGTCTTGAAAAAATATTAAGATTGATAGCCAAGAGTTGCATGGTGTATTGGTTGATAGCCACAAATGAATTGGTGTACTCTTTATAATATTGTTGGCTAAGGGGGACTTTTTAAGCGTTTTTAAAATAAATTGGAAGCTATTAATTGTTATAAACCAATATACGTGTATTATCTTTATATGCTTCATAATTTATGTGTATATATTTTATTCATTATTTATTTAATTTCATAATAACCTTTTTAAACTATTATAAAATTATTATTAAAAATATTTTTAATAACTTGTATTTTTAGAACTAACATGTGTTTTCACGTTTATATGATTCTAATCATTTAAAAAAAATGAAATAATTTTTAGAACAAATTGTAAAGAGCTAACATGTGTTTTTTAATAAATGGATAATTTTATACCGCACCTATCAATTAGTGCAAATATCACATCTAATAATGAATTATTATGACGATTATAATCCACCCATCATAGTAAGTGTAAATCATAGTAAGTGTGTGGTGGTAGTTTCAAAATTATGAAAACACTTATTATATTAGTTCAATTCAATTTTTAATATATATAGTAAGTATTTACTATGTTAGTTTAATTTTTAACCGATATAGTAAGTTTTTCGAATCTCAACTTTTCTCACGCATACTTCTTCTTTCTATTTCACTTTCTCTTTGCACAACACTTTCACAATTCTTCTTCTTCCCCATTTTCGATTTCTCTTTGCAACATCGTTACCATTCATTTTCACTATTCTTGTTATTTAATGTATGTCATTTTACTCTTTATTTTTTTATCTAAGAGAATTTTTTAAACTAATTATTTTTCATAAACCATGCATTTAAAATGTTTTCATTAAAAGCATAACATAATTCAATTTTTCTTAATTTGTTGCATTTTGCATTGTTTTGGCATAATAAATAATATACATGCATAATCCATAATACATATTTCTTTTTCTTCTATTGGAGGAGAGGTAATTTGAGATGGACCCAATTGATGGAAATAAATGTCCAAATTGATGTCATCAAGATTCACTCTTCTCAGAAGCCCAAGTGATGAAGATCTTATTGAATTACTTTAGCAAAGATCTTGTTGATTTGATGAAGTAAAAAATGAAGTCAAAAGCTACTGTGTTGCAGTCAAAGGTCACTTAGATAAAATGGTAGAGTGATTAGTAAGTCTGCATCTTTATTTAGGTATAATCATTTTTATCTCTCTGTTGCATGAGGTTTTCTTCATTTAAAAGATTGCGCAAATGTCTCTAAAAACATGTTTTGTTAAAAGGTTTTTAAGTAACTATTTTAACTAATAGTATATGAGCTTTATCAACTAAAATGTTCTTAACACTTTTGTAACAGGTTTTTAACTAATATGTTTTCGAAATAATCGATTGTTTTCATTAGAAGGATTTTTGAAAACTTTCTGCCAGTATTTTAATTGATATAGAATTGATATAATCGATTAAAATGACTTAGAATATTTTGAAAAGTGTTCTGGCAGAATTTAATCGATACAAACTCGAAATAATCGATTAAAATAACTTGAAGTGTTTTGAAAGTTGTTCTATCAGTATTTTAATCGATACAAATGTGAAATAATCGATTAAAACAACTAAAAGGTTTTTCCAGAATGTTTTAATCGATTAAAACAAGTATGCTATCAGTTAAAATAACTTAGAAAGTTTTATGAAATCTTTTGCCAGAATTATAATCGATTAAAATGCGTTTCAATCGATTAAAATAACTAAGTGAACTTTTTTCAAAGTGTTTTAATCGATTAAAACAAATTGTTATCAGTTAAAATCACTTAGAAAATCTTATGAGAATTTTTAACAGTATTTTAATCAATTGAAAGACGAAACAATCGATTAAAACAAATTGAAGGAATTTTTTCAAAGAGTTTTAATTGATATAAACGGTGTCGTATCAGTTAAACCAAATCTGGAAAATAATCAAGAACATTTTAACAGATTAAAAGAAGTTTCAACAGATTAAAACAAGACTTTTAACAGATTAAAAGATTATTTTAACAGATTAAATAAACTAGCAGTTTGGAAAATCTTCTATATAAACATAATTGCTTGAACCTTTTGAAACACATCTTTTGGCAATCAATCAAGCAATCATAAGTGCTACTTTCAAGAGAGAATCACGCTAGTTTTGTGAAGTTCTTAGAAGTTCTTTCTTGAGGCAATATTTGCATTCTTTTGGAGAAGAAACTCATTCTGCAGAGCTACATAAACCTGGTTTGGGTGTTCTAGTTTCTTCTCTTTGTTTCTTTACTTTCTTTACTGTATTGTGGGTGCCTGAAATTGTGGGCACTAGTTTCTGTAGCTGGAATTTGGCTGCAGGGTTGGTCAAGAACTGGAAATTGGTTCTTGGTGAAGGTTTATGTGCAAGGACTGGAATTTTGGTTCTTGTGGTAGATTGAGTGTGGGATTGAAGTTGTAATCTGTAAAACGTTCAATCTAGTGGAACCCAGCTGGAATTTGGCTGGAGACTGGACATAGCCCTGGGATTGGGTGAACCAGTATAAATCTTGGTTGTATCTTTCTAAACCTTTCTCTCTTTAATTCTGTTTCTACCTTTACTTTGATTGATTGCTATGTTTGATTCAAGAACTGGTCAGAATTCTTAATCTTTGAAATAGATAATCTGTAAATTGCGAAAATCTTTCAAAGATCAATTTACCCCCCCCCCCCCTCTTGATCTCAGCCTACAATTCTAACAATTGGTATCAAGAGCAAGGGTCTTGAAAAATACTCAAGTCTTTTGGTCCAAATCTTTAATGGCTGAAAACAAATTACCTTTTTCTGAGGGAGCTTCTATAAATAGACCTCCACTGTTTTGTGGTACAGATTATCCATTTTGGAATATTAGGATGAAGATCTTTATTGAATCTATTGATAGGAATGTTTGGGATGTAATTGCTAATGGTCCATTAATTACAGAAAAAGAATGGTCTAGTTTAAATGATGAAGAAAAGAAAAAAGTTCAAAGTGATTGTACTGCTAAAAACATAATTACTTCTGCACTAAATATGGATGAATTTTTCAGGGTCTCCCAATGCAAATTTTCCAAGGAAATGTGGGAAGTTCTTAAGGTTACTCATGAGGGGACAACTAATGTAAAGAGAGTCAGAAAGCATACTCTCATAAGAGAATATGAGTTGTTTAAAATGCAAACTGGAGAAAGTATTGCAGATGTGCAGAAGTGCTTCACTCATATCATCAATAATCTAATGGGCTTAGGTAAAACTTTTGATAAAGAAGAATTAAATATTAAAGTTTTGAAATGTCTTGACAGGTCATGGCAGCCTAAGGTCACAGCAATCTCAGAATCAAAAGACTTATCCGTCATGACAACAACCTCATTATTTGGTAAACTTAGAGAACATGAAATGGAAATTAACAGATTCAATGAGCAAGAAGTCTCTGAGAAAAAAGGTAGAAGCATAACACTCAAAGTTGAAGAAAGAAATCAAGATTCAGAGGAGGAAAGTGAAAATCTTGGACTGCTTGTCAGAAAGTTCAACAAGTTTCTCAAGGAAAAGATTCAAGATAAAGAAAAACACAAAAGGTATGAAAAGAAATCTGATTCTTTTAACTATAAATGTTATGGCTGTGGTAAGCAGGGTCATGTAAGAATGGAGTGCCCAGAAAAGAACAAATACAATGATAAGAAAGAGGAAAAGGTCAAAAGAAGAGCATATGTAGCATGGGATGACAATGATACCTCATCAACAAAAAATTCCGATAATGAAGAAGCTAACTTGTGTCTAATGGCAAATCAAAATTATCAAACCAGCAGTGTAAGTTCTAACTCTTCTTCAAATTTGGTGAATTACAATTCATTACAAGAGGCATTTAATGAAATGCATGAAGAAACCAAGAAACTTCAAAAAGAAAATGATAGGCTAAAAGGCATGAATAATTGGTTAGTAAATAGAGTTGATTCACTTGAAAAGAAAATTCTTGAAGATGAAACTGATCTTGATTTCTTAAAATTGATTCATGATAATTTTGATTGTGTATGTAATAAACCATGTAATAATTGTCCAGAATTACAAAAGAAGATTGATTTTTTATCACAAACTGTTTCAAAGTTTACACAAGGTCAAACTAATCTTGATGTTCTTCTTGGGTCACAAAAACTTATTTTTGACAAATCTGGCATTAGATTTACATCTAGCGAAAAATTCAGAAAAACAAATGTAAACAGGAAATCATACTCATCATCTGTTATTAAATGTTTTTACTGTATGAAAAATGGTCATTCTGTGAAATTATGTAGAATCAAGAAGTATGTTATTCCTAGAGGTAGAATGAAGTGGATTCCCAAAAATTCATTTCAAATAACCTGATTGGACCCAGTGATTATAAAAGGGTACTAGAAATATGCTAAATTTGTTTTGCAGGAACAAAATCTGGAAGTCCCTTGGTGTTTAAAACAGCAAATTCGATTCTGGTTTCATAAACTGAATGTTTTAATTGATATAAAACAGTTTTAATCGATTAAAATCACTTACAGAGAATACCAGAAAAGCAATTCGTACAGTTTTAATCGATTGAAATACAAATCAATCGATTAAAATGTTCTCAGGAATTTAGTTTAGCTGTTTTAATCGATTAAAAAGGATTTATATCAGCTAAAATCACTAAGAGGTCAAATTTAATTGATTCTTCTTCGTTTTAATCGATTAAAATTCTGTTATCATTTTATTAAATTCTTCCAGTACAGAAATAATCGATTCTTTTATGTATTAATCGATTATTTCACTGTTGCATTTTCAAACCTAATATTAAAGATTAAATTAATAGGTTAATTTGTTGATTAATCGATTAATTGGTTCATGAAAATTATTTTTACAACAGCCAATTAAAAATTGGTCAGCAAATCAGAGTCAAAATTCCAAGTTTTTGTGTTAATCAAAATCTGCATAATACATTTAATATATTCTTTGACCAAGTCAAAAACTTTTTCAAAGAACACTTTAGCTTATGTACCCACTGTACAGAAACATGCGCTTCTGCTTTCAATCAAGGGGACATGTGCAATTAAAGATGTTTCTTTGTAGGTTCTGTCAAATTGGATTGTAATTCACAAAATTTGAAATCTGTAACTCTTCATCTTGCACACTTGAAGTCCATCATTCTCATTCTTCATTTTCTGGTTCAAATTCCTTCTCTTTTCTCTCTTGTACTCACGTATCAAAATTCCTCTCTAAACTGCACAATAAGATGCTTAGGAGATCAAAATCAAGAAAGAAGCATAAAGGAGAATCTTCCTCTGCTGCCAATCCTGGTGGTCATTTGGAAGCATGGTTTGATGGTGATATTGGAAGAATGAACACCTTCATTGCTGAGTTCAGTCAGAAGCAGATTGTTATTCCCAAGTTTATCAAATTCAAGTGGCTTGATGAAGAAGGATTTACTACTCTGAGAAGAAAACTGAAAAGTCAAAAACTAAGAACCTTCATGGAGTTTACTGGGAATATTCAACCTGATTTGGTTCGGGTCTTTTATTCCAATTTAACGATGAATGGTTCAACAATCAGATCTCAGGTCTTGTCTTAAGGATCCAAATGATTCGGAGAAAGTGTAGAGACTCCTAAAGCTTCAAATGAAATTGATGACTCCACTTTGAGAAAAATGGGGTATATCAAAATTGATGATGAATGGATTTCAAAAATTGATGCTGGAATGTCTGAAGATGAGGATGAAGAAGAAGCTGAACAAATTCCTTCTCCTCCAGTTGCTGAAGTCCCCGAGTCCACTGGTGGGGAGGCATCATATGAGAACATGGAGATAATTCCCTACATGGAACAACCTGATCGTGGAACTCCTCTGTCCCAATTTGAAAGGTCTATGCTTTCTCAAATGGCCACAATGCAGGAAAACCAAAGGAAACATATGCAAATGACCTATCAACACTTCCAGCAGACCAACAATCAGTTCACAAACCTTGTAAACCAGATTGCTGATATCTATACCAAACTAGAAGATATGCAGCTCAATCAAGGAAATTGGGATGATTGAGTCTTGTCAACAAGGGTCCCTTTCTATCATAATCTTTTTTCTTTCCTTATGTCTTATTTCTTTTACTGCTATTTTTCATTTTTGGACTGTAATATTAACTGGTTTTAAACCAGGAACAATCTTTTAACTTTGCTCAATATGATGTAGGTTTTAATTTGAATTAAGAGAGCCTAGATAGAATCAAACATACTTTTCTGATAATTTTAGTTGATACAAAATAGATTCAATCGATTAAATCAATTAAAAGAAACACTTACATAGGAAATTTGCATCAAAATAATCGATTAATTTGCGTATTAATCGATTAAAATCTGTATGACATGTATTTGTATCAACTAAAACTAGTTTACATCATTTAAATCAACTAGAAAAGATACTATTCTGATTTTGATGGATCTATTGGTTAAAACTTAATCAATCTAGTTGATATTATCTTAAAACATTTTCCTAATAAACGATTTTACAAAATCCGAACTGAATTAGGCATTTTAGATACATCAAACAAACACTTAGTTTTCAAAACTGATTGTTTTAATCAATAAAATCAAATTTCAATCAATTAAAAGCACTTATACAACATTTTTCTTACTGTTTTAATCGATTAAATGTCGTTTTAATCGATTAAATGAACTTAAGTGTCTAAATTTCTAATATCATCACTGTTTTAATTGATTAAAACAACATTTTAATCGATTAAAACCAGTAACAGGATCATTTTAATCGATTTTGTCCTGTTTTTAATCGATTATTACTCTGGAAAGAAAAATTAAAGGCTTTAGTTAATGGCTGTTCTTGTAACATGCTACTAAAGCATGGTTCTCTTATCTTTACACGTGTTAATTGTGTTCATTACAAACGTGTTAATGAAGATAAGTTTGAATCAACTTTGATTGGTCTTTATATGAGTAATGTATCTTGTTCAATTTTTTTACTGTTTTCAAAAACTAAATTTTGATACATATCATACATAGTATTTGTTTTGTTCCTCTGTTCCATATTTTTGATGAAGTCAAAAGGGGGAGAAATAATTGCTTTGCTTTTAATATTGATTTTCCTTATTTATGGGGAGTAGCAATATAGGGGGAGAAATGGGAAAATGATTAATTTTTGAATACTCACTAATCTATATATTCAAGTGACTTCTTCTGCAGAGATATTATTCAAAGAGGTGTTTGTCTTCATTAAATAGGGGGAGACTGAAAGTGATGAAGATCTTATTGAATTACTTTAGCAAAGATCTTGTTGATTTGATGAAGTCAAAGGCTACTGTGTTGCAGTCAAATGTCACTTAGATAAAAGGGTAGAGTGATTAGTGAGTCTGTATCTTTATTTAGGTATAATCATTTTTATCTCTCTGCTGCATAAGGTTTTCTTCATTTAAAAGATTGCGCAAATGCCTCTAAAAATGTGTTTTGTTAAAAGGTTTTTAAGTAACTATTTTAACTAATAGTATATGAGTTTTATCAACTAAAATGTTCTTAACACTTTTGTAACAGGTTTTTAACTGATGTGTTTTCGAAATAATCGATTGTTTCCAATAGAAGGATTTTTGAAAACCTTCTGCCAGTATTTTAACTGATATAAAGTTGATATAATCGATTAAAATGACTTAGAATATTTTGAAAAGTGTTCTGGCAGAATTTTAATCGATACAAACTCGAAATAATCGATTAAAATAACTTGAAGTGTTTTAAAAGTTATTCTGTCAGTATTTTAATCGATACAAATGCGAAATAATCAATTAAAACAACTAAAAGGTTTTTCTACAATGTTTTAATCGATTAAAACAAGTATGTTATCAGTTAAAATAACTTAGAAAGTTTTATGAAATCTTTTGCCAAAATTATAATCGATTAAAATGTGTTTCAATCGATTAAAATAACTAAGTGAACTTTTTTCAAAGTGTTTTAATCGATTAAAACAGATTGTTATTAGTTAAAATCACTTAGAAAATCTTATGAGAATTTTTAGCAGTATTTTAATCGATTGAAAGCCGAAACAATCGATTAAAATAAATTGAAGGAATTTTTTCAAAGAGTTTTAATTGATATAAACGGTGTCATATCAGTTAAAACAAATCTGGAAAATAATCAAGAACATTTTAACAGATTAAAAGAAGTTTTAACAGATTAAAACAAGACTTTTAACATATTAAAAGATTATTTTAACAGATTAAATAAACCAGCAGTTTGGAAAATCTTCTATATAAACCACTACTAGAAAAAATCATTTTAGCGATCGAAAAAATCGGTCGCTAATGTCAAAAAATCGGTTGCTAATCGAGTTAGCGACCGAAATTAGCGATCGAAAGGCGTCGTTGCAAAAAGTCAAGACGCCAATGTGTTAGCGACGGAATTTCATTTCGGTCGCAAAATAGCGACCGAACTTAATATATTAAATTGGTCGTTAAATCGGTGACAAAGTTAAAAAAATAGCGACCGATTTAAATCGGTCGCTAAATCAGTGGCAAAATTAAAAAAATAGCGACTGATTTAAATCAGTCGCTAAATCAATCACAAAGTAAACAAAATAGCGATCGATTTATATCGGTCGCTAAATCAATGAATAAATTAATAAAATAGCGACCGATTTATATCGGTCCCTAAATCAATGAATAAATTAATAAAATAGCGACCGATTTAAATCGATCGCTAAATCAATAACAAATTTAATTATTTTTATTTATTTACTTTTTTATTTATATTTATTTATTTAATACCCCTTTCTATTTATCTAGAAACTCCCCTACTTTATATTATATTTTTTAAAAGTTTGATTTATTACTAGATTATTGTCATTGTCAATATTCAAACCCAAGTACCTTAAAGTTGAAGGCTAAAACTCAAACCACTAAGCTACTAGGATTTTTCAATAATAACTTACAAATAAATTGTATTTATATACAAACAAATGTATATATGTATAAATATATATAAATATAAAATATATAAATATAAATATATTTACATATTTTAATATATATTTAAATATTTAAATATTTATATATTTAAATATTTATATATTTAAATATTATATATTTAAATATTATATATTTAAATATTATATATTTAAATATTATATATTTAAATATTATATATTTAAATATTATATATTCAAATATATAAATATTTATATATTTATATATTTATATATTGTATATTTAAATATTTATATATTTAAATATTTATATATGTATATATTTAAATATTTATATATTTAAATATTTATATATTTAAATATTTAAATATTTAAATATTTATATATTTATATATTTATATATTTATATATTTATATATTTATATATTTATATATTTATATATTGATATATTGATATATTGATATATTGATATATTTATATATTTATATATTTATATATTTATATATTTATATATTTATATATTTATATATTGATATATTGATATATTGATATATTGATATATTGATATATTGATATATTTATATATTTATATATTCATCAAGATTCACTCTTCTCGAAAGCCCAAGTTTGCTTGTGCAGTGCCATTTGCAGAATGTTACAAATGAAAATTTTAAATCAAGCAAATTAAGTGGTGTGGAAGTCCAATATAGCTGAATTAAAGGCTAGTAGGAATCAAGAATTAAATGCAAATCAATGTGGATCATTCAAAATAGGAAATGAGCAAATTATTTTTTTCAAATCAATCGCAAAAATTTCTCTTCACGGCAATCCAATTTTGCAATTATTTATTTGGGAAACATTTGATTTTATTGTAGTTAATTTTAAGCTTAATTTCTCTTGTTCAATCTCCTATAAATATAGGTCTCACAACAACACGATCATAATCTTCTGGCCCCGAGGAGAGATTTGTTGTTTAGTATCGTTTTTGTTTTCTTTTATGTTCTCAGTTTTTAATTTAGTTTTTAGTTAGACGAGTTTATCTACTACTACTACACTTCTGGTTTGTTCTCTTTTATTTAATTTGCAATTTCTATTGAATTTTTCAGCTTATATTGTTCTATTTACTTTATTCATTCAGTGATCATTTTAATTTTTACTATTTAATTGTTAAGAATGTTTATTCCAAGATCGCTTAGTTTTCATTTTCAATTCATCTCTTTAATTTTAATTCTCAATTTAGTTTTAAAGTTATCGTCTCCGTAAATTTCAAATTTAATCACTGCACTATTTTATTTTAAAACAGTTCTTGATTATTGCACTTTTAATTAAAAGCACTTGATTTTAGTTTTATAAATTTCATTTATTTAAATTTTGCATCAATTTAATTTTAATTACTACACTATTTTATTTTAAAGCAATTCTTGATTTTTGCACTATAATTAAAAACACTTTATTTCAATTTTATAAATTTTAGTTTTTTAAATTTTGCTTCTATTTAATTTTAATTGTCGTTAATATTCTATAGCAATTTGATTTTAGTTTTCATTATTTTATATCAATTTATTTATGTTTTACTCTTTCATTCATATCTTATTTATTGTTGTTATTTACTGTTTTAGATATAATGATATGTTGTAATGAATATGCTTCTATAATTGTGTCCTTGTGAGATTCGACACGGTTAATTATATTGCATTACTTTAACAACTTGTTTATTATTTTTTATTAGTTTTTTGTGCGATCAAAATATTGTTATCATTATTCCAGTTTTGGATTTCTCACTTGTGGTGTCTTCATTGTTCATCTCCTTCATCTTATCCTTGGTTCATATTCATCATAATAAGTTTCCTTCGTTGTGCTTTTTCTCGTCATATTTTGTAAATAGTTGCTTCATGTTTGTTTGTTTGCTTTTTTTTGTTCAAAGTTGTATACTATTGGGGTTTGTGGCAATGGCGATAATGATAAAGGATGTGGTGACATTTACGGTAGTGGAACAAGCAAATACAATAGTGGAATAAGTGCATACGACGGTGAAAGCAAATGCAACGACAATAATATAACCTAATTGTTGAAAAAAAAAAACTGAAATTGACTTTCTATGTCGTTATAATTTTAACCGATATAAAAAATATTGTTTGTATCTATATCTTACAAAATTGATGTATAAAGTCAAAATTAACTATCATAAAAGAAACATTTAAAAGTAAAGACTCCTATGAATTTTAAATATTGGATTAGAAATTTTATGTTTGTTTAAACAAAGAAATGCAGTTTTTATCACTACAAGAAAAAACACATTTAGCCACCGAAATTAGCGACCGAATTTTTTCGGTCACAATTAGCGACCGATTTAATTTTGGTCGCAATTAGCAACCGATTTAGCGATCACTTTAATTCGGTCGCAATTAGCGACCGATTCAGCTACCACTTTAATTCGGTCGCAATTAGCGACCGATTTAGCGACCAAAATATGATTTGGTTTTCACTTTTTTATTTAGCTGATCGAAATAGCGACCAATAGTTTGCGTCGCAAAATTTCGATCGCTAAATCGATGGCTATTCCACACTAAAATAAAAAAATCATTTAGCGACCGAATTTCAAATTGAAATAGTGACCGAACTATAATCGGTCAGCTAATGAGAAAATAGCAACCGAATTTAAATCGGTCGCTAACGAACATTATTTTTTTATGATATTTAAATTTATTTTTTTATAAATATACTTTAATTGTTTTAGTATATATTTGACAATTTATTTTTTAAAAGTAATTTATTTTCTAAAAATAATTTAAGTTTTAAAAGATACTTTAAAAATAAAATTTGGTCTCAATATTAACAAAATGAAGATTAACTTTAATTTTAAATTACTAAAATAAAAATATTATTAAAAATAAATCAAATTTATTAAAAATTTAAATTGTAATAAATTAAGACTAGAGTAATATTAACTATTCAATACATTGTTTAAGAAAAGTTTAATAATAAATATTCTTTAATTTATTTTTCAATTGAAAATTTCAATTGAAATTAAATTATATTTTAAAAATTTATATTAAAAAAATTAAACACATCAAATGATCACATTTTAATTCCTCATTAACTTAATTAATTAAGAAAATAAAATTTTAATCAAATTATTACAATTTTATTTTATAAAACTTTATTTTTAATCTAATCTTTAAATTTATTGCTTTATTATTATTAATTACTTAACAATGGTTATTTTCATATAATTGATATACAAAAAAATTATATCAATATACATTAGATAATCAATATACATTAGTTTAAGTATACTAATTAATATTTTTTCATTTTTAACATAATTAATAACAAAGATTAAAAATAGACTGCTAGAAAAGTTAAAAATTTAAAACTAATCTATTTTATAAATACTAAAAATAAACCATATTTAAATAAATTAAAAATATATTTAAATTTATATTTGAAACTATATAATAGCGGTTCCACGTTAACCGCTATCTAAACTATATTTTAAATAGCGGTTAAGGTTTAACTCGCTATTAGATGTTCTCGTTTTAAGAGCTGTTCTAGTGGAACCGCTATCATATACAACCATTATGATCGATTAAATTTTCAAATAACCGATCATATTGGATAATTATTTCAAATAATTAATTATAATCGATTAGTTTTCTAAATAATTGATTAGAATTGATTAGTTTTTCAAATAATAGATTATAATTGATTAATTTCTCAAATATATATTAAAAAATTATAAATAAAAATATAAATTATTTAAGAATATCAATTATTGTAAACATAAAGTAGAAGATGGGAGGCGATGAGGATGATAATATAATGATGGAATTGACAAAAATGCAGAATTGAGAAGTTAAAAAAAGAAAAATTGAAGAAAATAGAGATTTAATTATACTTTTAATAAATTTAGGATAATACTAGTTTTGATTTTTATTTTTAAATATTTATTTTAATTTTTTAAAACAGAGAAACTATAATTTTAGTTTCTAAATACTAAATTTAAAGAATTAAATTTATTATTATTTAATCTTTTAATTTTAGTATTAAAAATTGAAATTATATTTTATTAAATTAAAATAATTACAATATATTTTTCTACTTTGAGAATGAAAAATATAATTAAACTTAAACTGAAAATATTATAATACATTTTTGAACTATTTTTGATTCATTTTTTTTCCTAATTTTTTGTAAAGTCAATTTTAATATTTAAAAGTATTTAACATTTTGATTTCTCAAACATTTTCTGTATTACCAAATTTAAAAACATAATATTAAAAAAAATAGTTAATGTAAGTTTTGATATATAATAGCGGCTCCACCTTAACCGCTATCTAAACTATATTTTAGATAGCTGTTAAGGTTTAACCGCTATTAGATGTTCTCGTTGTAAGAGCGTTCCAAAGGAACCGCTATCATATACAACCATTATGATCGATTAAATTTTCAAATAACCGATCATATTGGATAATTTTTTTCAAATAATTAATTATAATCGATTAGTTTTCTAAATAATTGATTAGTTTTTCAAATAATAGATTATAATTGATTAATTTCTCAAATATATATTAAAAAATTATAAATAAAAATATAAATTATTTAAGAATATTAATTATTATAAACATAAAGTAGAAGATGGGAGGAGATGAGGATGATAATATAATGATGAAATTGACAAAAATGCAGAATTGAGAAGTTAAAAAAAGAAAAATTGAAGAAAATAGAGATTTAATTATACTATTAATAAATTTAAGATAATACTAGTTTTGGTTTTATTTTTAAATATTTATTTTAATTTTTTAAAACAAAGAAACTATAATTTTAGTTTCTAAATACTAAATTTAAAGAATTAAATTTATTATTATTTAATCTTTTAATTTTAGTATTAAAAATTGAAATTATATTTTATTAAATTAAAATAATTACAATATATTTTTCTACTTTGAGAATGAAAAATAAAATTAAACTAAAACTGAAAATATTATAATACATTTTTGAAGTATTTTTGATTAAATTTTTTTTCCTAATTTTTTATAAAGTCAATTTTAATATTTAAAAGTATTTTACATTTTGATTTCTGAAACGTTTTCTGTATTACTAAATTTAAAAACATAATATTAAAAAAAATAGTTAATGTAAGTTTTGATATATAATAGCGGTTCCACCTTAACCGCTATCTAAACTATATTTTAGATAGCTGCTAAGGTTTAACCGCTATTAGATATTATGTTTTAAAAGCGGTTCCAAAGGAACCACTATCATATACAACCATTATGATCGATTAAATTTTCAAATAACCGATCATATTGGATAATTATTTCAAATAATTAATTATAATCGATTAGTTTTCTAAATAATTGATTAGAATTGATTAGTTTTTCAAATAATAGATTATAATTGATTAATTTCTCAAATATATATTAAAAAATTATAAATAAAAATATAAATTATTTAAGAATATTAATTATTGTAAACATAAAGTAGAAGATAGGAGGAGATGAGGATAATATAATGATGGAATTGACAAAAATGCAGAATTGAGAAGTTAAAAAAAGAAAATTGAAGAAAATAGAGATTTAATTATACTATTAATAAATTTAAGATAATACTAGTTTTGATTTTATTTTTAAATATTTATTTTAATTTTTTAAACACAGAGAAACTATAATTTTAGTTTCTAAATACTAAATTTAAAGAATTAAATTTATTATTATTTAATCTTTTAATTTTAGTATTAAAAATTGAAATTATATTTTATTAAATTAAAATAATTACAATATATTTTTCTACTTTGAGAATGAAAAATATAATTAAACTAAAACTGAAAATATTATAATACATTTTTGAAGTATTTTTGATTAATTTTTTTTCCTAATTTTTTATAAAGTCGATTTTAATATTTAAAAGTATTTAACATTTTGATTTCTGAAACGCTTTCTGTATTACCAAATTTAAAAACATAATATTAAAAAAAATAGTTAATGTAAGTTTTGATATATAATAGCGTTTCCACCTTAACCGCTATCTAAACTATATTTTAGATAGCGGTTAAGGTTTAACCGCTATTAGATGTTCTCGTTGTAGAGCGGTTCCAAAGGAACCGCTTATCATATACAAACCATTATGATCGATTAAATTTTCAAATAACCGATCATATTGGATAATTATTTCAAATAATTAATTATAATCGATTAGTTTTCTAAATAATTGATTAGAATTGATTAGTTTTTCAAATAATAGATTATAATTGATTAATTTCTCAAATATATATTAAAAAATTATAAATAAAAATATAAATTATTTAAGAATATTAATTATTGTAAACATAAAGTAGAAGATGGGAGGAGATGAGGATGATAATATAATGATGGAATTGACAAAAATGCAGAATTGAAATTATATATTATATATATTATATAAATTAATGTTAAATAAATTATATATATTATATAAATTATATATATATATATATTACATAAATTAAAATTACATATATGAACTCTAAATTAATTTTATATATAAAATTACATAAATAAAAATAAAAATTATCAACTTAAATAATTGATTAATTTTCATACTTCATTTTTTCATACTTGATGAGAATCAGTTATTTTTTTAAATAATTAATTAATTTTTAAATAATCAATTAGTTTTTCAAATATATATTAAATAATTATAAATAAAAAAATATATCAACTTAAAATTTAAAAAAAAATTATTTTTAAATTATATATATTATATAAATTATAAATATAAAGTAAAAAAACATTATTAAAAACTAAAATTATAGATTGGAAATAAATCTGTAAAATTTTAAAAATGATGTTATATTTTTAAAAACAAATATTAGAAAAAGGTTTAAAAACATGTATAAATTATATTTATATGTTCAAAATATTAAAGATATCTACATTAAAAAAAATACTAAAAAATATTAAAAGTTATACTTTAAATTAATGAAAATATTTGAAAAAAGTTATATTTATTAAAGTATTAAAAAATATTTTGTAATATATAAGTTAAAAAAATTATCATTAAATTTTTTAAAAATTATTTGTTTTGTAATTTATATACAATGAAAATAATATAATGGTATATTAGTATATAAATATATAAATATATAAATATATCAATATATCAATATATAAATATATAAATATATCAATATATCAATATTTAAATATATATTAAAATATATAAATATATTTGTATCTATAGATTTTATAAATATATAAAGATATATATATATATATATATATATATATATATATATATATAAAGATGTAAATATATAAAGATATAAATATATGTAAAGATATAAAGATATAAAGATATAAAGATATAAATATATGTAAAGATATAAAGATATAAAATATAAAGATATAAAGATATAAATATGTAAAGATATAAATATATATCTTTAATATTTTGTACATGTAAATATAATTTATATATATATATATATATATATATATATATTTTTAAATCGTTTTCTAATATTTATTTTTAAAATATAATATTATTTTTAAAATTTAATATTTAAATTTTTTTTTCAAATATATAAAGATATAAATGTATAAGGATATAAATAAATATATAAATATATCAATATATATATATATATATATCAAAATATAAATATATTAATATATAAATATATAAATATATAAATATATATATATATATATATATATATATATATATCAATATTATCCCCTCATATATTATTATACATTATTAGCGTAATTTTAGTTTAATTAAAAATTAGAATACAAATATATTATATTATATTAATATACCATTATGTTATAATATTTGTTATTTATTTTTATAGTGTATAAATTACAAAACTAATAATTTGTATACTATACTAATATATAATTTGTATACTATACTAGCTAATAGTATAATATACTATATTATAATATTATTTGTATACAAAACTAATATCTTTATATATAAATATATAAATATGGAAAGATATAAATATATGTAAAAATATAAAGATATAAATATATATAAAAATATAAAGATATAAATATATAAATATATCAATATATAAATATATCAATATTTAAATATATCAATGTATTAATATTTAAATATATATTAAAATATATAAATATATTTTTATTTATAGATTTTATATTTTTATATTTATATATTTATACGGATATACATTTATTTGTATATAAATATAATTTATTTGTAAGTTATTATTAAAAAATCCTAGTAGCTCAGTGGTTGGAGTTTCAACCTCTAATTCTAAGGTACCGGGTTCGAATCCTGACAATGATAATAAACCTAATAGTAAATTTTTTTTAACTTTGTCATTGATTTAGCGACCGATTTTTTCGGTCGCTAAAATGCTTTTTCTTGTAGTGTATTATATCAACTAAAATTCTTGTTAATTAATCTTTAACATGTTTCTTTCATTAATTAGATATTTTATCATTAAAGAAAAAAGATATCTAGTGTCATCACCTAATTTCATTCAGTAGCTAATTTTTTTTAAGTTTAAAAAAGAAAAAAAAGAAAAAGAGAGGAAAGAAAATTAAAGTTATAAATAACAATTTCTTAGTGTTTCTTGTTTTAAAATAAAAAAAAAACATTAAAGATAAAAGTAAAAATAAAAATATTTGAAAAAAGGAGACATAAAAAAAACTAAAAAAAATGAATGATGAAAAATAAAATTAATAATTCCTTTCATTATCATTTTATCCTTTGTTTTTAAGGAGAAAAAAAAGTAAATAATAGTTTTTTAGTATGTTTATGTTTTAAATAAAAAAACAAAAATACAAAAATAATACTTTTATGCAAATTTATTTATTTTTATTTAGGTCCAACCCATCTCGTAGGGAAGGTGTCCTAATAATTTGTTTTTCTTTGAAGGGGAATGAAAAGATTGACAAAGGGGGACACAATTTGCTGGACCCAAAAATGACCGCTAACTTAGATGCTCCGCTAAAATTCAATGCGAATGGGAATAGCTTCCTTGTGAACTGGGTTGAATTGAAACTTGGCTCATATGAAGATTAAGGCAATTATATCTTCATGCCACCTGACAACATGAGTATTGGAGGAGAGGGGATCACATCACTTGACAGTTTTAGGTAGAACTTTTCAGGAAATTCTTTTAGGAATGTCAGCCTTTGTCCTTTAGCATAACAAACCTCCTTAAAAGAAAAAACACAATGGTGACGGGGGAGCCACCGCTTTCCCCTCGGCAGCTGCTCCTCACTCAGCGAATCCCAAATCCCTCCACCTCTCATTTTCAGCCCCACACTTTCACCAACCACCGTGAACTCCACCACAAGACCCGTGCTCCTCATCAGCACCACGCCCCTAATGCAACGCCAACCAGCCAAACCCTAGGTCACCCGTACACCCCCGAAACCAACTCCACCACGTCCTAACCTCCTCCAAACATCCACTTTTGTCACGCCACCCTCCTTCACCATGAACCTTCAGCCCTCACCCGCTCTCCCCGTTATAGCTTCGCGGCGAGCCTGGATTTCAGGTTTAGTTCACGGGATCGGAACTGGATTCTTGTCGGGTTTATTGGCAATAGGGTTTTAGTAAAATTTTGGGTTGATTCCGTTGTTTTCGTTTGCTTTGGCTTGAATTTGATGCTTTCATCTAGCTCTATTTTTTTTAGGTTGAAGGTTGATGCTATTCCAATGGACTGTGTGTGATGTTGGTTATGTATTGTGATGAGTCCCTAGTTGCCCTGAAGATGAGAGAGGTCATTCTTAAGAGGATCACTAGGAGTATGACTAAAAGGGAGGTTTCCTCCTCAACTTTCATTTTTAATTTACTTAGTGTTTTCTTTTCCTATATTTTCACTTATTTTCGCTTTCGTTTTGTAGACTCACTTTTGCACCTCTTTTTTTAAAGAATAACATCTCTTTTTGGTGGAAAAGAAGTTTTGGATCCATAGGATACATGCATGGGCAACCAAAAAGTGTAGGACACTCCTTTTTCATGTCCTACATCCCTTTTTGGAGAAGAAGAAACATGGGATGTGGGATTGGTAGGCTTGGGACAACCCAAAATGAAACACATCTCTTTTTTTATGTTCTTCACACCTTTAGAGGTATTTTTGGTGGGCCAGGACGAATTTAACATATTTGGACGATGGGGACTCTAGCCTTTAAGTTTATGTTAAGTTTGTCTCCTTTTGTAATTCTATCTAGGTCCCTCTCATAAAAGTCTATAAATAGAAGTCTTCCCTTCATGTAATTAGGTTGAACACTTATGACAAGTTTGTAAGGTTTCTTGTGTTTCCATCTCTTTGAGTGTCTTATCTTGAACCTTGGTTCAAGCGACGACAACCACCACTTATCTAGGGTGGTTCATCCCCTAGTGGCGTGCCAACACTCCATCACCACCATACTTCTTTTCTCTTCATCTTTTCTTCTTTATTTCTTCACTTCATTTATTTTTCCAAGGGGCTGGTCCATTTGTCCAACCCTTGTCTTTATTCTTTCTAGTTTCATTTCATCTCTTCCTCCCTCCATAATCATTGGAAATGAACCTTCACATCTAGATAGACAACTATCTTAATGTCTAATGGGAATTTTCCTTGAGTTTGCTTATTTTATTGCTTAAAATTCTGCACCTTATCTTCTTAAAATTCTGCACCTTACTTTATTTTACATAATTATTGAACAGACTAAGATTAAGTGCATTCAGAGAGGTTTAGTCAAGGGTGAAGTTTGGTTCATGATTTATCTAGATTCATTAACTTCAATTCGTGTTATACTTGTTTGTGAAAATTGTGTTTGTTTGTGCTGAGGATGATACCAAAATTATAGTAACTGAAAGCAAAATCCAAAATGTCCTTCTCCCTGTATAAATGACACTAGGCTTCAAAAATATCAAGTAATAGATAAATGATAGTGTGTACCAAAAAAAGAATATTAAGAAATAATAAGACACCAGATTTTAGCGTAGGAAAACCCTCAATGCGAAGGAAAACCCACAGGACTTAGTTCGGCAAAAACTTTCACCAATAATAATTAAGGCTACAACACAAGTTCTCTTGGAGTCACCAAGGATCAACAAAACACTTTCTCTTCACCAATAAGGTGGATAACAATAACAGATAACCCTAACAGGTATCTAAGAAGACAATAGAGAACCAAATAGAGAGTAACGTGGAGTCACCAAGGATTTACAGAAGAACACTTTCTCTTCACCAATAAGGTGGATAACAGATAACCCTAACAGGTATATAAGAAGACAATAGAGAACTAAATACAGATTAATGAAAATAATAGAACCTCTTCTCCAAGATAGCTTCTTTGCACAAAGTTACTCTGAATAACACGTTCTTCTTTTATTTGCATGGTGGCTTCTTTTTATATCTCACTAGAGACCCTCTTCTCTGTTCTATGTCTTGTTGTCTTTTGTTCTCTCTTTATTCCCTAAAGAACTCAGATACAAATAAAGATAAATCATATAATAGGCCAGTAGCCCATAAAGAAACATATTTATATTATTTTTTAACTTAGTCATTATGGACCCAACAAATTGGCGACCCACCTGACAAATCTCCCCCTCACCAATTAATTGGGGTTATAGTTAACCAAACTTGTTTTCTCCTTACAGATAGCAAATTCTCCAGTAGGTAAGGATTTTGTCATCATATTTGAGTCATTCTCATTTGTATGGATCTTCTCCAATGATAATTCTTTCATCTCCAATGTATCACAGATCTAATGATATTTTACCTCAATATGACCTTAAATGAAAGGTCGAGTTCTTGTGGAGATAGATTACACGTTGACTATCATAATACAAAACCTATTTTTCTTGTGAAAATCCTTACTTTTGTAGGAATTTTTGCATCCATAAGAATTCCTTTGCAGCTTTTGTAATAGCAATATATTATGTCTATGTAAAATATAGAGCAACACATTTTTGTAATCTAGATTGTCATGACACTACTCCCCCTGCAAAAATCATCATATATCTAGAAGTAGACTTTGTAGAATCTACATCACCAGCCATGTCTACATCTGTGTAACCATTATTTCACAACTAGCCAGTGCTCTTTGCCTGGATTAGCTAGGAACGACTAACAACACCAGTAGCATGAGTAATGTATGGTCTTGTACACACCATAACATACATTAAACTGCCAACCGCAGATGAATATGGAATTTTCTGCATTTCTTCCTTCTTTTTTTCACTTGTAAGACACTATTTTGAGTTTAACTTAAAATTACCTGCAAGTGGAGTGCTAACAGATTTAGATTTACCCATATTAAATCTCTCTAATATCTTTTCAATATATTTTTGTTGTGATAGTCATAATTTTCCATTCTTCCTATCACGAACAATTTTCATGCCAAGGATTTGCTTTGCAAAACCCAAATCCTTTGTTGCAAAGGACTTGTTCAATTTTCTTTTAAAGCTTTGAATCTCTCTCATATCATCACCAATAATCAGCATGTCATCAACATAAAGTAAGAGAGTAATAAATCTTCCATCAGAAAATTTCTTAACAAAAACACAATTATCAAAAGAGGTTTTATCATACTCGTGATCCATCATAAAGGATTCAAACTTCTTATACCATTGTCTTGGAGCTTGTTTGAGTCCATACAAGTTCTTTCTCAACCTGCAAACAAGCTTCTCTTTACCTTTGACTGTGAAACCTTCAAGTTGCTCCATATAGATCTCTTCCTCCAAGTCACCGTGAAGGAAGGCTATTTTCACATCAAGTTACTTGACTTCTAAATTTAAACTTGCTACTAAGCAAAGTACAAATCTAATTGAAGACATTTTGACCACAGGTGAAAATATTTTTTCAAAATCAATACCTTTCTTCTGACTAAATCCTTTCGTCACCAACCTTGCTTTATATCTTGGTTGTGAGTTATTCTCTTCTGGTTTCAATTTGAACACCCATTTATTTTTAAGTGCTCTCTTGCCTTGAGGCAGTTTCATTAACTCAAATGTGTGATTCTCATGTAAGCATTTCATCTCTTCTTGCATGGCTTTATACCATTTGTCTTTCTCTTTGTGTAAGATAGCTTTTTCATAGCTTTCAGGCTCTCCCCCATCAGTTGACAACACAAAATCATGAGATGGATATTTTTGAGAAGTACGAATCTCTCTAGTAGATCTTCTCAATTGATGTTCCATAGGAGGTTCAGGAAGAACTTATTCAGTTGGTTCATTGGCTTGAGTTTCAAACATATTATCTACATTCTCCAAATCTGCATTCACATCTCTCCCATAATTAATAACACTGGTAGGAGGTTCAGGCTCAACATCAATGCACTTATGAGCAACATATCTTGACTTTTCTTTCTTGTTAATATCTTCAATGGTCTGATCTTCAAGAAAAACAACATCTCGACTTCTAACAATTTTCTTATTAACTGGATCCCAAAATTTGAACCAAAACCATCACGACCATAATCCAAAAAAAATACATTGTTTATATTTTCCATCAAGCTTAGATATTTCATCTCTAGGGACGTGGACAAATGTTTTGCAACCAAATACCCTCAAATGATTATAAGAAACATCTTTCTCTTCCCACACACTCTCAGGGACATCACCATTAAGAGGAATAGATGGAGATAGGTTGATTACGTCCACTGCGGTTCTTAATGCCTCACCCCAAAAGGGTTTAGGCAACTTTGCATGAGAGAGCATGCACCTGATTCTATCATTAATTGTGCTATTCATTTTCTCTGCAATTCCATTATGTTGAGGGGTCTTTGGAATTGTCTTCTCAAGCTTGATGCCATGCTCCTTGTAATAATGCTCAAATGGACCTCTAAATTTACTACCATTATCTGCTCTAACACATTTCAACAACTTACTTGTTTCTCTTTCAACACTTGCATGGAAATTCTTCAACACATTAAGTACTTGGTCTTTGGATTTCAAAACAAAAGCTCAAACTTTTCTAGAATGGTCATCAATAAAAGTAACAAAATAAGTGCAACCACTGGTTGATTTAGCATCCATAGAGCAAACATCAGTGTGAACTAAATCCGAGATATGTGGTCTTCTACGTGCAGGATAACTGCGAAAGGAAACTCTATGTTGTTTACTAATAAGACAATTATAATAAGTTTCAAGAGATGTACCTTTAAAAGAAAGTGAACCTTTACTTGCAAGGGTATTAAGACCCTTCTTGGACCAAGTATTTTATGTCATAATTCTATAGAACAATCTTCAATTACATTTACTTGAGGTATAGACAACTTTACTAATGTCCAATGTAGAGTATTTCGCTTCTCTCCTTTTTCTACCACCAATGTTCCTTTAGTGCACTTCCATTTTCCATCACCAAAATAGTTATGATAATCATCTTTATCAAGTACTTGTATTGAGATCAAGCTGAGGTGTATATCAGGGATGTGTCTGACATTCTTCAAATGCAACTTACATCCGATATTAGTCTCTATCCAAATATCTCCAATGCCAACAACCTTGCTTACCCCTTGATTTCCCATTTTCACATGCCCAAAATCTCCAGCAATATAGGATGTAAAATATTCATGATGAGGTATAACATGAAATGAGAAAGCAGAATCAACAACCCATTTATACTCTTGACAGGTGAGTGTTGAATTATTGGCAAGCGTACCAAAATTATCAATCGCAGTATAGTATTTCGATTACATAAAAGTTGATCCCACAAGGAGAAATTTTAATGAAAATTCCCAATTATGTGTTTATAAGTGGATTAAAACAAAACAGGTTTTGTATAAAGAGTTGAATTGAAATTAAATGATAAAGAACTGTAAATTGTTTAGAAAAGATCAATTAAAGACACTTATGATTGACTTTCTTCCTTTTCCCTCTTTTGCAATAGCTATGTCCAATTAAGATCATCAATTAACCTAACAATGTTGATGCCACCTACTCAAATCATCCATATTGATTCCTCACACATGAAATTCATAAGAAAACCTAATAAATGTTGATTTCACACACAATTAAGAGATTTTATAACATTAAATTTAGGGTGTTAAGTAATTGATACATTCATTCTATTCCTGACAATTAACGTAACAAATATTCTTACCATGATCTAGGGTTCAAGATATATTTTTCAATCATATCCCAAACATCAAGAATAAACATTCAAAAGCATAAAGGATAAGAATAACAACATGAAAAACATGGATTAATATCTGAAAATATCACCAAGATACAAAAGAGTTCAAAGGAAGTACACCCAATCCCTAGAGAATGAAGTTAGCCACTCATGGTGACCATTACAATGCTCCAAATGAGGAAGAAGTGAAGACTTGATGAAGATTGGACGAAACCCTAGCAGTAGTCGCACCTCTTCTCCCAAAAACTCCTCCCTTTTCTCAAAACACATCTTATCTTTTTATAGGAGAATTTAGGTATATGTTGAATTATTCGCAAGCGTACCAAAATTATCAATCGTATTATAGTATTTTGATTAAATAAAAGTTGATCCCACGAGGAACGGTTTCAATGGAAATTCCCAATTATATGCTTACTAAGTATATTAAAACATAATGGGTTTTTCATAAAGAGTATAATTGAAATTAAATGACAAAGAACTGTAAATTATTGAGAAAATATCAATTAAAGGCACTTAGGATTGACTTCCTTCCTTATCCCTCTTTTGTAATGACTATGTCAATTAAGAACGTCAATTAGCCTAACAATGTTGATGCCACCTACTCAAATCATCCATGTTGATTGTAGACCCCAAATCTTGCCCGGCCTCATAATAAAGACCAGAAGACCTCCTTTTTGAAGATGGATGAAGCCTAAGAAGCCATTAGGAGAGACTATTAGGCCCCATATTAAAATAGGTGGGATTTTCTGCATGTAAATAAGGATTTTCGCCTTTTAGGGTCGAGACCGCCGTCTCGTATTCGGAACCGCCGTCTCGCCTTGCGAAAGTGGTAAGACCGCCGTCTCGTTTGGCGAGACGACCGTCTTGACCTTGTCAGACGAGACGACCGTCTCGACCTGACAGGCGCGAATCCCTATAAATAGTCGTGCCATTCCCCTCATTTCACACAGTTCTTCCATTCTCTCTCTAGTCACTTCCTCAAATTCTCTTTCTAGAATCCCTCCGAAGCATTTCCGGAGTTTTTGAGAGCTTTTTAGAGGTTTTTTATAGCATTTTCGAGAGATTCTGGCGCTGTAAAGAGTGAAGGGCTGCCAAAAAGCACCCTAGTTTTCAAGAAGTTAATAGAAAGCTTGCCTCAAAAGTTTCTACACTCTCTCTCTCTCTCTCCTTTACCACTTTACTTTTAATTATGCAATAGATATTAGGGTCATGTAGTTGTAATTTTAAATACCGCAAATAAAGGGTAAAAGCGTACTTTCACCGGTTTACTTATTTAAAATAGTTGGCCTATCATAGGGAACCCGAAAGGGGTGTCGTAAGGGAACTAACATTTCCCTTACCCTACCTTGTATTATAACATGTTTTAATGCTTGGTTTTAATAACTATTGTTTGTTTATATTTACGCAATTGTTTGAAATACAAACTGTACACAAACCCTTGCACACAACAGTTCCTTCTATACCCGGGGGCAAGTGAGAAATCCATAGGGAGTGGGTGGCAGGTACGGTTCACTGTAGTGATGGCCTTGTGCCCACCAGTGTGATCGGAAACCACCACTCAAGGTGATAACCTTCCTCTTTTAGCACAAAGACTGACTATGGCCTTAGTGCTAAGCATGGTCGGAAGGCTGGAGAGTGGGGACCCTATAATGGGGGCACCTTGGGGGCCTATGCCTTGGTGAGAACAGTTAGAACCTACCCTTGCCAATGCACTTTTCTGCAAGAAAACCCTACCTCGTGATTAAAACAACTTCTCGCCTGTTCGCGGATGAGTGAATTGTATGTGCATTTGTTTGTTGCATTTGATTGCATAGTATAACCAAACAACAGATAAAAACAAAATTTTACAATAAACATCCTTATCTCGGACAGTCTGCCTTTTAGCTAGCCTGGTTTCAGGTTCTTTGTAAGCTAAGTAGCCACGCAGTCCGACAGAAGAGATAAGGGATGCTAATATTATTCTTTCGCCAATAAAACCATTTTATCTCGGACAGTCTGCCTTTTAGTTAGCTTGGTTTCAGGTTCTTTGTAAGCTAAGTAGCCACGCAGTCCGACAGAAGAGATAAAAGGCTAAAAAAATAATACCAAAATAAATAAAATAATAATAACAAAATCAAAACATTTATAAAAATAATTTTGACAAAGTCGTATCATTCATATTGCATCATGTCATAAGTGGAAAAACCAAAAGAAAAAAAATATAAATGCATAAGGAAAGTATGCATACGCATCATTTTAATAAATCCCTAAGAAATGGGTCTTAGAAGTGTTTTTTGGGAAAATTACTGGGCCAAATCCCCTTCGGGTATTTGCAACTTGATTCCTCACCTTTTTCCCTTCGTTTTGATATTTGTGCGTCCAAATCGGACATCTCAGTCAAAAGTTATGTCACTTTGAACATCTACCGCCCTTTTGTATTGGTGCATGCATAAATACATTCATTCTAAGGAATATCCATCTCATAAATCATTTGTTTTAAACAATAAAAATCTTTTTGCATTCTAGAAAACGGCTAGTATTCTTCATGCCCTCATCCGCATACAAAAAAAAAACATAAAATTCCAAACACTATCATATATCATGTTAGAAAATAAAACATGATAATGTTTAGGAAAAAACAAACACTTGCATACATGCATCCACCAAACTTCATCCTCATAACATGCATCTAATAATAGACAATAGAAGAAGTGGACATTCCTCAATACCATGAAAAGAGGATTAGGGCATTCGCATGCCATGCACGGGAAGTAAAAAAGAAAATAAATATAAATTCTAACATGCCTATGGGTTCATTTAGGCTTCTCCACTTTTTTTTTTAAAAAATGTACTTCAAAACATTGCATTGAGGAATGTACACTGTCTGGATGAAATAAATAAAATTGTTTGTTTTCATCATCTCTTCAAGTGTCTATTGTATTCATAAATTACATTCATAAATTGCATTCATTCTCACTTTAATAATAATAAGATAATAAAAAGAAAGGATTAATTGATGTTCTTTCCATGAATTGGAATAAGATGAAGAGCAAACCTTTTGTCGTCAAGTTCTCTCCAACGGTTGATCCGCCTAAAAAGGATAATAAGCCTCAACCGTTGGGTATCCGAGTTAATAAGGAAGAAGGGGCAAGGATGTCATTACATTTGTTCACCCCATACATCAAATAAGGTTGCACCATGGAAATACGCAAAAACACCGCCCATTAACAAGGATATCTCCAGCATAACTAGCATTGGGGGCAAAATTAGAAATGGAAGAATCTATTCCCCCAAGGAGCTGTAAGATGATGCTCCTACAAATAAAGAAAAAATAAAAGACCGAAGAAAAACATAATCCAAAGAGGAAACTGAGTAGACTTTGGATTCACGACGCTAAGGCAGTTCTCTCAATGCTCCGCCAAAGAGACAAACTCACGGTAGGCGACAAGCTGGTCACGGATCGAGCTAAAAACGACATTCGGATCAGCAAGTCGTTTGCCCTACCTTGAATGGATGCGACTAAAAAGGACCTTTGAAATATCTTTTGCCAATATGAAAAGACTTCCCCAACAATATGAAGGTGACCCACATGATGAGGAAATATGGATGTCGCCCAAACCAAGGGCTCATTAGAAGCTCTCAAGGAATAAGGGAGCCACCAGATTTTAAAGACAATCCTTTAAAGCATGGCCTAGGGCATGACCCTACAAAGGATCAAGCTACATGGAGAAAAGGGAAGTCTCCCCTCTGCAGCTCAAATCAGATTTTCCCAAACAAAGGGGTCCAAGCGTCTAAAGCGACTTTAGTCATTAGGTGTTCTCCTTCTGATTCTTAGGGTTTGTAAATCCAATAACTATTAGAGATTACTCCTCGGGGCTAGCCCGACCCCCGAGCATTTTAGGGCACATATTTTCCTATTAATTACAAAGAATGTCATTCTTACTATTTGTTTCTCTTCTTGCTATTCATATCTAAACCTCATTAATAACCATGTTTAAGCAAACATTTTCAAAACACGTCAAAGTAATCAAACTGCGCCATTGACCAAAATAAAAGTCAAATCCATCACCACTGATTGACTAGAAGCACAAAATAAAGTTTTACCTCATCATAATAAAGTTGTGTTTCACCAATGTTGTGTAAAGAGAAAAGAAAATCAAAAGAAGCCCATAGAAGCCAAAGGCCAAAAAGAAAAGGCAAGATACCCAGTAGGAAACCCACAAAGGGGGCTACGCAAAAGTTAGGGTAAACCCGCTAGGAAACCCCGAACAACCATAACGGGTAGCCTAGGCAAAAACTAGGGTTACAAAATAAAGTCCGCTAGGTTTCCCAAAGCAACAAAAAAAGAAACCTAGACAAAAGTTAGGACAAAACAAAACACAACATCCTAGACTGAGAATCCAAAGGGTGAACTAGGGAAGTCAATCAGTCATAGCAAGCGCCATAGAATAAGACGCCATGCCATAAACAAAACGTTTGTCTAAACTAGCCTAAACACTCTAACCAACCTTAGCTAGTCGTGCTTACAAAAACCATTTTTTGTCAAAATAAAACAATTCTAAAACACAAGCCTTTGAATTAAATATCATCTTCCTTCTTTTCTCTTGACCCTTATCACTACAGCATTATTCTAGTAATTAGTAGGGAAATGTGGAGATAGTAATCAATAGGAGGATTGACATCCCCAAGGAAAGGGAGGGGCACACTGACATGGCAAGTCACTCTGCAATCAACACCATCATTCTTTGGTCACGACAAAGTCAAGACGGCAAAATTGGTACAACCTATCCTGTCGATGAAAGCACATGATGTCAGAAGTTCATCATAAGTAAAAGCACATTTAATTAATCCTTTTGAAATATTAATTGAAATAGCATTATAGGATGCATATCGCGAACATTGCATGCATATGATAGGGTCCTATCTCTGAAAAATACAAGAGAAACAAAAAATACAAATAATGCCTGTTGGGAGATTCTTAGGCAAAAGTTAGGGTAGCCCGCTAGATCGAAAACCCGCAAAGGACGGTCTAGGCAAAAGTTAGGGCATTCATAAAAAAGGAAAAAAGCCCGCTAAGATATCCTAGGCAAAAATTAAGGCAATCCGCTAGACCGAAAACCCAAAAAAGGGCGGTCTAGGCAAAAGATAGGGCTAAACCAAAAAATGAATAAAAGAGAGGGGCCCTTCATCATAATCATAAAAAGTCCAGCAGGAGAATGCCAGTCACTTTTCCAGATGCATCAATCAAAGAGAATAGATTGCATTTAGGGCATCCACACACAAGTAGTCGCACAAAACGACTTTGTCAATGTAAAAAATGAAAGAAATAAAAATTACTTCAAACAAATAACAAAAAACGAAAAGCATTCATGCATATAAGGAGACTAGCTCCATGTTTGTGATTGAAAACAGGATCACTGAGACTGAGTCTCCAAATAATGCCCACAAGAAAACGGAGCAAGTCATCAATCAAGCGACTCAGCAGAATAAGAGCTTCTGAAAATCAAGAGCTCCAGCTACCATCCTTCTACCCAGAAAAGAAGGCACAAGAAATTAATAAGTTTCCAAACATCGCTCTCCCTCAAGAAAGAAGAGCGAGTTGTCATAAGAAGCTTCCAGAAGTCAAAGCTCCAATCATCACCCAATAAAAGAGGGCACAATCATCAGACATCATAAAAGAAAAGCCGACGGAAAGGCTTAGTCATCCCCAAGAGGATCCCTTCCTACTCCGAAGGCAAAACAAAAACACTCCTCACGGCTCAACATTACCACTACATGAGTCATCGAGCACACTCACCCCAAAGTCTGCTCCACACTCCCCAATGGAGAATAAAGGCTTCAAGAACCCATCATCATCAATAGTCAAAAGAGTCCAATCTCCATACCAACAAGGGCTCAACAAAAAAAGGAAAAAAGAAGAAAACTCTTGCATCTCCAGAGGATGTCCAAAAGAAAAGGCAACAACAGAGAAGGCCGAATAAAAATCCTCAAGTGGATCTCCTAAAAAGTCTACAAAAAAGAATCAGAAATTCTCATCCTCCAGTGGAATAAGAGTTTCACAGTTTAGCTCGCATCAACATCAATCAAGGAGCCAAGACTCCATCCCTAGAAAAGAAAAATCATATCCCCAGGGAGTCAACTAATTCCTTGGTGGATCACCAAAGAAAGAAAACTTCATCCCTAATGGACCTCCCAAAAAGAAGGAAAAAAGCCAGTGTAATAAAAAGAGACTAAAAAGTAAAAAGGCTTACACATTATCCCGAAAAAGCCAAATTTCAAATCGCGAAAAAAAAAGATAAATCGCTGAAAAAGGCGAAATCAAATGAAAATCCTTGCTCCCTAAGTGGGTCACCTCAGAAAAAGAAAAAAGAGAAGAAGAAGGAATTGGAAATTCCATTCCTTCAACAGAATAAGAGCACCACAAAAGTCAGCTCGCACCCACATCAATTAAGGAGCCAAGATTCCATTCCCCCAAAGGGGCTACCAAAATCTGACCCCCGAGAAGTCAACCAATTCCCTGGTGGATCAATAAAAAAGAAAGATCATCCCCAGTGAGCCTACTGTAAAGGAAAAACTTCAGATTCATCCTCAGAAGGTCATTTGCCTACACATAGGCAAGACCTGGCAAGCAAGACAGCATCCCCATAGGGGAATATCAGCCTAGTCAGAGGCAAAACAAATACAGGCAAAAGTCTTCACTTCCGATGAAGCATCTGCCCACTCAGAGGCATTACTAGAAACTCAATGGAGTATCTGCCTGCTCAGAGGCACCATCAAAATCAACAAATTTTCAATGGATATCCGCCTACTCAAGAGGTGTCACCAAGATCAGCAAATCCCTAAAGGATTTCTGCCTACCTAAGAGGTACTCATCAAAAATCCCCGACAACCAGTAAAGTCGGATGACCACTACCAAAGGATCAAAAACAAAGAATCCCCGGCACACTGGAAGACTTTACCAGAAAGGTCCAAAAACATTTACCAAAACAGAAATCACTCCCCATGGAGTAGGCGCATGAGCTAGAGCAGTAAGTCGCCACCACAGCTAAAGGATCGGCTACCGCAAAAAGGAGCATCCGGAGGCAAACACCAGATGGGGGTGTATACTCATCTGGCCTTACAAAAGGGGGCTTACAGGACGGGGGTTCATACTCGTCAAACACCATATAGGGGTGTATACTCATCAGGCCCTACAGAAGGAGGCTTACTGGACGGGGGTTCATACTCGTCAAGCACCAGATGGGGGTGTATACTCATCAGGCCTCACAAAAGGGGGCTTACCGGGCGAGGGTTCATACTCGTCAAACCAGATGGGGGTTCATACTCATCAGCCGAAAGGGTCAGCTATCGCCAAAAGAAGCATCCAGGAAGCACACTTTTTTCTGGAAGATCAGCCGCCGCAAGACGGAACATCTGAAGGACAACCGGGCAAGAGGGTTAACTCCTTTACCCTCCAGTCAATCTCCTCGGCACAACAGGCCAGCAGTCGACTATTCGGGTAAAGGGGGGGCAGCTGTAGACCTGAAATCTTGCCCGGCCTCATAATAAAGACCAGAAGACCTCCTTTTTGAAGATGGATGAAGCCTAAGAATCCATTAGGAGAGACTATTAGGCCCCATATTAAAATAAGAGGGATTTTCTGCATGTAAATAAGGATTTTCGCCTTTTAGGGTCGAGACCGCCGTCTCGCCTTGTGAAAGTGGCGAGACCGCCGTCTCGTTTGGCGAGACCGCCGTCTCGTCACTTGCGAATGCTGAGACGGCCGTCTCGAATGGCGAGACGGCCGTCTCGACCTTGTCAGACGAGACGGCCGTCTCGACCTGACAGGAGCGAATCCCTATAAATAGCTGCGTCATTCCCCTCATTTCACACAGTTCTTCCATTCTCTCTCTAGTCACTTCCTCAAATTCTCTTTCTAGAATCCCTCCGAAGCATTTCCGGAGTTTCTGAGAGCTTTTTAGAGTTTTTTATAGCGTTTTCGAGAGATTTCGGCGCTGTAAAGAGTGAATGGCTGCCAAAAAGCACCCTAGTTTTCAAGAAGTTAATAGAAAGCTTGCCTCAGAGGTTTCTACACTCTCTCTCTCTCCTTTACCGCTTTACTTTTAATTATGCAATAGATATTAGGGCCATGTAGTCGTAATTTTAAATTCCGTAAATAAAGGGTAAAAGCGTACTTTCACCGATTTACTTATTTAAAATAGCTGGCCTATCATAGGGAACCCGAAAGGGGCGTCGTAAGGGAACTAACACTTCCCTTACGCGTAACTAACTCCCTTACCCAACTCTGGTTCTAATGACCAAAGTTGGTTTTTCAAAAACCAATGCCTTTTTACTCCTTTTCCGATGTTTCTGGTAAAAACATCGGTGGCGACTCCAGAAGAAGCCTTCAAAATTAGTTCTTGGGTTAGCCCGGCTATCGGACAATCTAAGAGCGCCTTTTCAAAAACCTCGCCCCTAGGTTTAGCCCGGTTATCGGACAACCTAAAGGCGTTGTAACCACACCAATAAAAACGCGAAAAATTGGAAAGTCGAAACCATCGCGTCGCTCCGACCGCCTCTTTTTGATGGCGGCAACATTGATTCCTCACACATGAAATTAATAAGAAAACCTAATAAATGTTGATTCCTCACACAATTAAGAGATTTCCCAACATTAGGTTTAGGGTGTTAAGTAATTGATACATTCATTCCATTCCTGGCAATTAACGTAACAAATATTCTTACCGTGATCTAGGATTCAAGATATATTTTCCAATCATACCTCAAATAATCAAGAATAAATCATTCCAAAGCATAAAGGATAAGAATAACAACATCAAAGCATAGATTAATATCTCAAAATATCACCATGATACAAAAGAGTTCAAAGGAAGTGCACTGAATCCTAAGAGAATGAAGTTAGTCACTCATGTTGGCCATTACAATGCTCAAATTGTGGAAGAAGTGAAGAATTAATGAAGATTAGACAAAACACTAGAGTAGTCGCGCCTCTTCTTCTCCAAAACTGCTTCCTTTCTCAAAACACATCTTATCTTTTTATAAGATAATTTGGGTCGGGTCTCGCATCATTCATTCGCTTAAGCGTTCTTCTTTCTTTCAATTTTTCTTCAATTACTTCACAATTATGATCTTTGGTCCTGTATCAAGGTATTCTCGAATTCATCCTATATTGGGAGAAAAATATATTAGAATTAACATAAGTTAAGTGATTTCATAACAATTCAAAGTAAAATTATATCAACTTTTTACCACTTAACAACTCCCCCTAACCTAGAATCTTGCTTGTCCCAAGCAAAGTAATTTTTCAAAACAAAATCATCGCCTATTATCACTTTCTCTTCCAGAACCACAACATAAACAAATTTTCAGATGTGATGCTCATAACTCTAAATGAAAATAGAATACATAAGCATTCAAGTTACAGAAACTAACAAAGAATAATTAGTCCTCAACTATCCTTAGAGAAGCATGATCTCTCAAATAGAGTTATATATAATCATCTCTAATTCTCACATGTAAGTGTTTATCTCATTCAATCACTTCATTTACACAATCCAATATTGATAATCATCTTCAAGCAATCAACATTTGTTAAGCAAGACTTAAATCAAAAGGTCTTTTGAGGCTTATAATGGGGCTGAGCTAAGAAAGAATCATTGGTTTTTTCTGGGATATACAAAAGTATTTGAAAAATTCAACTCATATGAATGATTCTTGATTAACATTTCCTCAAATCAGGTTTCAAACTTCATATTTTTGTCCCTAAGATAATGATAGTGAGTTAATAATCTCACAAGTTATTATTCCTCCCTTTTGACTTTTTTTTTCTTCTCATGCTATTGCATTTATCCTTTCTGGCTTTGCCACAATTTTTATGCTTTGCTTTTCCTTTTCCTTTACACCCTGTTATTTTTTTTAACATCAATAACACCCCAATAATACCCGTAGGACAAAAATAGTGATACCTAATAATAGGAAAAATAATAACATTCATACTCATTTCCATTCTCAAATATAAGAAGGTAGATAAATAGTGTTTAGGCTTAGGGGTTCCGTTTACAAAACAATATTATTTTTTGCTCAAAAGGGGTTCAAACGGATGTCCTATAACTAATGCAGGGTTGGCTATTTGGCTCTAGGTTATATCTACTACAAAGAAAAAATGCCTTTATCATTTTCAAATCTTACTAACATGTAATCACATCAAAGAATCAATCAATACCAGTTATCCTCACAAAGTGTTGACACTCAATTTATCTGTTTTTGGTTTTCTACTCACCTGGTTTTTTGCTAGCTTCTCCAATTCAGTTAATTCCTAATTCTCCTTTTCAATTCCTTTTCACTATCATACTCATCATCCCAAAATCACTTGTTATTGGAGCAATCAAAATGGTTTTCTTCAAGTTCCAGATTTGAATTGGACAATAAACAATAATTTCATAATTGGCTCTAATCCAAATTGTATGGGACAGCAATTTAATCACATCAATTAAAAACATTCACCACATTAAGTGTCAATTCAAATATTCAAAACAAAACAAATTAAAATAATAATAAAAAACTTAAAAACATCAAATTAACAAAACAAATAACTTAACACACAAAAAAAAACTTAAACTTAAATTAAATTGTTGCCTCCCTTTTATTCTTCTTCACTTGCTGATTCTCCTTCTTCTTGTGTCTCCACCTCAGCTGCAGACTTTCTCACCCCCTCCCGGAAAAGTTGGACTCTCCCTAGGCCATTGAAGTAAGACTTCAAAGTCTTGAGGAGAAGTTCATTGTGTACCTAGAGTAATCTTGCAAAGAAAGAACCTAAGGAAGAAAAATGCACAAAAAACTTAAACTGCAAAAAGAAAAAGAAAAACAATTCAAAACATTGGGTTGCCTCCCAGGAGTGCTTGTTAACGTCTTCATCTTGACGCTTATTTGCTTTAGGGCTCATGCAGGTGAGTGATCAAGGTGATCTATACACATTCTCCATCCCTTGACTGTCCTTGTGGGATGAATTTATTCTTTTCATTGCGAATAACCTTACAACTATAAGAGATTGGATAAATCATACCTGCCTCAGGAGGTTTCAATACCTCTCTTTGAATAACTTCATTCATAGTCAGATTGAGATGTCTTTGGGGTTGTGCAACAGGCTTGTAATCTTGTTTTTCAGTTGAGATGGGTAATTCCTCCAAAGTATCTATTCTGAGACAATTTTTCTTGTCTTCCGGTTGTTGTACAGCTTCAAACAAATTAAAATTAACTTAATCATCTCCACTTCTAATTTTCAACTTGCCCATGTCAACATCTATAATTACTTTTGTTGTCTTCATGAAAGGTCTTCCCAGTATAAGATGAACTTCAGTGTCTTCCTTCATATCCATCACAACAAAATCAACTGGAAACATAAATTTATCAACTCTGACCAAAACATCCTTCGTCACACCATAAGGGAATTTTAGAGATATGTCAGCTAACTGCAGTGTCATTCTTGTACGCTTTACTTCCAAGTCTCCTACTCTTTTAAGCATAGACAAAGACATTAGATTTATAATAGCACCCAAATCAAGTAATGTCTTACCTACTTGTAATGTCCCAATTGTGACTGGTATAGTGAAACTACCAGGATCCTTGGACTTTTGAGGTAATGATTTCTGAATTATAGCGCTGCATCCTGCTTCTAGCTCCACTGTTTCTACAGTAAATCTCCTTTTTCTTAGTTAACAACTCTTTCATGAATTTTGCATAAGTCGGCATTTGCTCCATAACTTCCATAAATGGAATATTAATTTGTAAATGCTTGAAAATATCCATAAATCTTGCAAACTGTCTTTCTTTATCTTTCTTGGAAGGATGACGAGGATATGGTAAATCCTTTAATTACGGCATTTGACTCTCATCTTTCTCCTTCTTTTTCTCACTCTTTTTATTTTTTTTCTTCTTTTTCAATATTTTTTCTTTTTTTATATTCTCTCTTTTATTTTTCTCTTTTTCTCCTTCACACTCATCTTCTTTTTCTTGTAGAATTTCCTTCTCTACAGCCAGATTGTCACCAATACCTTCTCCTATAATCTTACCACTCCTTGTAGTTATTGACTTACATTGCTCCTTTAGATTGGTTTGTGTGTTAGGAGAAAACTGTCCTCCTTGCTGCTCAAATAATTGTTTAGCCAGTTCACCTATCTGGGTCTCTATATTTTTGAATGAAGCCTCAGTATTTTTCTGATTAGTCATAGTGTTTTGCATGAATTTTTCTAAAGTATCCTCCAATTTACTTATTCTGTCAAGCACTGAAGGATAATGTTGTTGATGTTGTTGATATGGAGGTTGCTAATATGACTGTTGTTGAAATGTAGGTTATCTAGTAGATGAGCTAACATCTTGTTTCCACCCAAAATTCTGATTCTGATTTTGATTCCCTCTCCATCCTTGTGCAACATTATTCTGATAATTATTGGGATTAGGAAAATTACCTTGTCTGCCTTAACTACTACCTTGGGCCCCCATATAATTAGCTTCTTCTTGTTGAATATTGCCTTGATAAGAGCATTGTTCATTTGCATGATCACCTCCACACATGTCATAACTCATATGTTGATTATGAATAGATTGTACTGTGTGCATTTGTTGAGGTAATTTCTCTATTTTCTGGTTCAATGCTTCAATTTGTTGCGTCAAAATTTTATTCAGGGCTAAGATAGCATCGGAGGTGTTAAGCTCCAGCATTCCTTTCTTTTGAACTGGATGTCTATCATGTTGGGCCTATTGGTCTGTAAAAGCTAATGCATCAATAATTCTTGTGGCATGTTCAATTTCTACATCCAACATGGATCCTCCTGCTGCAACCTCTAATAGCATCTTTGCATCATGTCGCAAGCCAGTATAGAAAATATTCAACTGAGCAATGCCATCATATCCATGATTTGGGCATCTTCTCAACAGTGATTTAAATTTCTCTCATGCTTCACAAAAATGTTCATCTGCTCCTTGTTTGAAAGAAGTAATGTCGGATTTTGCTTTGATGTAACGGGATGGTGGGAAAAATCTGTTCAGAAACTTCTCTTTTACACTACTCCAATTAGTCAAACTCTGATTAAGATGTCGGATGTTGTCAAGATTTGCTGCTCTAAATCCCATGGTACCAATCAACTCATAAAAAGTAGACAAATGAATATAAGGGTCTTCATGATCCAATCTAGTGAATTGATGAGCATTAATCAAGCTTAAGAAAGCTGGATTCATCTACAATGTTTGATCGTCCGGTATGGCAATGTTGGAAAAGTGTCTTGGACCTTGCTGCATAGCATAGTTTCTAAGAGTTCTTCTAGGTGGATTTGAATTTGGGTTTTGATTTGGATTTATATTTGGATCTAGATTCAAATTCAGATTTGCTCCTTCTTCCGCCATATCTTCTATAATTGGGTCTGGTAAATCAAGTGTGAAAGAAGAATTAGCATATTCTCTTGTGGCTTGTTCTTGAGTTTCACTTCTTCTTCTACCCCGGTTCCTCTGAGCTACTTTTTCAATCTCCGAATTAAATTCTAATTACTCTGAAGATATCTGTCCTCTTAAACGCATAAATAAAAAGAATAACTCAAGCAAAGATTAGCACAAGACAATAATTAAGTAAAACTAAAACTGAAAAATAAAACAAAAACAGAAATAAAAATAAAATACTCAATAAACTAAAAAAAGAATTCTCAAAGAACACCGTTCCCCGGCAACGGCGTCAGAAATAATTGTTGAATTATTGGCAAGCGTACCAAAATTATCAATCGCAGTATAATATTTCGATTAAATAAAAGTTGATCCCACGAGGAACAGTTTCAATGGAAATTCTCAATTATATGCTTACTAAGTATATTAAAATAGAATGGGTTTTGCATAAAGAGTTGAATTGAAATTAAATGACAAAGAACTGTAAATTGTTGAGAAAATATCAATTAAAGGCACTTAGGATTGACTTCCTTCCTTATACCTCTTTTGTAATGGCTATGTCAATTAAGAACGTCAATTAACCTAACAATGTTGATGTCACCTACTCAAATCATCCATGTTGATTCCTCACACATGAAATTCATAAGAAAACCTAATAAATGTTGATTCCTCACACAATTAAGAGATTTTCCAGCATTAGGTTTAGGGTTTTAAGCAATTGATACATTCATTCTATTCTTGACAATTAACGTAACAAATATTCTTACCGTGATCTAGGTTTCAAGATATATTTTCCAATCATACCTCAAACAATCAATAATAAATCATTCCAAAGCATAAAGGATAAGAATAACAACATCAAAGCATAGATTAATATCACAAAATATCACCATGATACAAAAGAGTTCAAAGAAAGTGCACCGAATCCTAAGAGAATGAAGTTAGTCACTCATATTGGCCATTACAATGCTCAAATTGTGGAAGAAGTGAAGAATTGATGAAGATTGGACGAAATCCTAGCAGTAGTCGCGCCTCTTCTCCTCCAAAACTGCTTCCTTTCTCAAAACTCATCTTATCTTTTTATAAGAGAATTTGGGTCGGGTCTTGCATCATTCATTCGCTTAAGCGTTCTTCTTTCTTTCAATTTTTCTTCAATTACTTCACAATTATGATCTTTACTCTTGTATCAAGGTATTCTCGAATTCATCCTATATTGGGAGAAAAATAGATTGGAATTAACATTAGTTAAGTGATTTCATAAAAATTCAAAGTATAATTATATCAACTTTTTACCACTTAACAGTATCGCGTCTTTCGCTCAAACGAAAACGTTCGCTGAAGCGAAAGTTCAGTATTTTCACTCAAGCGAAAAAGTGCTCACTTGAGCGAGTGAGTTCCAGAGAAGTTTAACTAATTTTTGCTCAAGCGAAAATAATGGCGCTTGAGCGAATGACTTCCAGAGAGTTTTAACTAGTTTTCGTTCAAGCGAGAGTTTATATCGCTCGAGCGACTTCCATATTGAAAATTTTCCTCCTCCTTTCAGTTTTTGCTTCAATTATGTTGACAATTACGCTCCTTGCTCTTGTATCAAGGTATTCTCGAATTCATCCCATATTGGGAGAAAAATATATTAGAATTGACATAAGTTAAGTAATTTTATAACAATTAAAAGCATAATTATATCAACTTTTTACCACTTAACAGTGAGATTAACATATTCATCATCATAAATAATAACAACTTCACCATCAGATACAACTGTAGTAGTGTTTTTATTTCTATCTTCTCTTTTATTATTATTACTCTTGTCTATATCTCTTGATCTTTCTCTCTTGAGGAGCCTGCAGTCTTTGATCATATGTCCTGATTTATTGCAATGGAAACATGTGATGTTTTTCCTTTCTTTTGACTTTCCTCTTGACTTTTTACGGTCATAAAATCTATGAGAATTTCTATATTGATTTCTTCCCCTTGACTCCAAAACTGAGCTTCATTTTGAGTAGAGGAGTTAACCTGACAACTTCATTTCCTCCTAGTTTCTTCATTTAAAATATTATCCTTTACCATGTCAAAAGTCAATTTTTCATTAGGAGCATAATTACTCAAAGATACCACTAATGTCTCCCACCTGTCTGATAATGAGCTAAGCAACAACAATGCAAGTAGCTCATCATTCAACTCAATATCCATGGTGATTAATTGATTCACCATATTTTAAAAACTGCTCAAGTGTTCTACCACAGAGGAAGCATCCTTGTATTTCAAATTTACAAGTTTCCTAATCAAGAATGCCTTATTCAAGAAATTTTTAGACTCAAATAACTCACTTAATTTCTTCCATAAGTTATAAGCCAGAGTCTCATTAGACACATGATGATAAACATATTGGTTTATCCATTGTCTAATCATGCCAATTGTCTTCCTATTTAACTTCTTCCAATCTCCTTCAAATTTATCATCTGGTTAATACCTTTCTCCTCAATAGGATCATATGGGCCTTTGCAAAATAATAAATCTTCCATTCGAGATTTTCATATTGAGTAATTGGAAGAATCCAACTTAATCATAGTTCCAGCACTATCATTATCTCCCATTTTAGAGCACAAACCATAACCCCTAATCAGAGCTCTAATACCAGTTGTTGGGGAAGATACCAAAATTATAGCAAGTGAAAGCAAAACCCAAAATTTCCTTCTCCCTGTATAGATGAAACTAGGCTTCGAAAATATCAAGTAACAAATAAATAATAGTGTGCACCAAAAATAGAATATCAAGAAATAAGAAGACACCAGATTTTAACATGGGAAAACCCTCAATGCGAAGGAAAAACCCACGGGACCTAGTTCGATAAAAACTTCCACTAATAATAATTAATGGGTACAACACAAGTTCTCTTGGAGTCACCAAGAATCAACAAAATACTTTCTCTTCACCGATAAGGTGGATAGCAGATAAGGTATCTAAGAAGACAATAGAGAACCAAATACAGAGTAATAAGAACAATAGAACCTCTTCGCCGAGTTAGTTTCTCTGCATGAAGTTACTCTGAATAACACACTCTTCTTTTATTTGCATGGTGGCTTTTTTCTGTATCTCACCTGTCGCCGCTGTCCGTTCCGACGTCTAGGGACATCTCGAACGTTTATGCGAGCGGTCACGAAAAGATGGTTTTGACTCGCATTTTATTTTAAAATGTGTTCATTGCTTCCGAGGTGCTCAACAACTGAACTATCCTCTAATAAAAGCAAGGTTTTCGCAAAAGGGTTCTTATGGAGTCGCCACCAATGTTTTGACCCTAAACATTGGAAAATGATAAAAAGGCGTTGATTTTAATAAAAACCAAACTTGGCCATCATAACCAGAGTTGGGTAAGGGAGTTAGTTACGCGTGGGGAAGGTGTTAGCACCCCACAACGCCCCTTTCGGGTTCCCTATGACGGATTAATTCATTAAGTAAAGATTACAAGAAATTACGTTATTACCCTGTTTTATTTATACAATATTTAAAAATGGCTATCTACATGATCTTATTTTCTACTGCATACATAAAGCAATAAAGGAGAAGAGAAGTGAAAAGAACCTTCGTAGCAAGCTTTGTATTGCAAATCTTTAACTGTGAGGATGCGTTTTGGAAATCCCCTGCTCTACAAAGACTCTCCTCCCCGAATACAAGATCGACTCTACTAAAATTTTAAGAAGAATCGAATGCTGGAAGAATATTCCTTAACCGATTGTTACCTTTTTAGGCAATCGGAGAGTTCATTCGAAAGAGGGAGAGAAGACAAGTGTCTGGAGTGTGAAAAAGTGGCAAATGAGCTTCCTATTTATAGTTTTCGCAGCCTGGCAGCTCGGGACGGCCGTCTGGGGTGCAGAAAACAGGGATGGGCGTCTGCGGAGGCCGGGACAGCCGTTTGGGATCTGGGACGGCCGTCCCAAGTAGAAAAACTGGCTGAGACGGCCGTCTGGCATGTGGGACGACCGTCTGGGCTGGCTGGGACGGCCATCCCGACTTCTGGGACGGCCATCTCGACTGTTTTGGCCAAATTTTGTGCTCTGGAACTCCCGAGAAGTTTTCCTTTCTTTATTCGGAAGTCGATTGATGCCGATAGACGTCCACCGAAACTTTATCTTCAGATAGGAAGTCTTCTTAGCCTTTATTGAGAGGCCGGGCAAAATTATGGGTCTACAGCTGCCCCCCCTTCACCTGCCTGACTAATTGTTGGTCTAATGTGCCCACAAAGTTAGTTGGTAGGTGAAGGAGTTAACCCTTTTTGTCTGGTCATCCTTCGGATGCTCCTTTACTGAAGTTTGCTGATCCTCTGGATGATAAATATTTTTGATAGGTACCAACCCCTATCTGGTTTGAATCTTCTTTTATAAGGCTCTAGTGAGTACTTACCCTCACCAGGTACGAGTCTACATTTTACTAGACTCTTGTGGGTACCTACCCCCACCAGGTATGAATCTGCTTTTCGCTAGATTCTGATGAGTACCTACCCTTATATGGTACAAACCTTATTTTATAAGGCTCTGGTGGGTACCTACCCCCACCTGGTATGAACCCTGTTCTACAAGGCTCTGGTGAGTACCTACCCTCACCTGGTACGAGTCCGCATTTTGCTAAACTCTTGTGGGTACCTACCCCCACCTGGTACGAACCTCGTTCTGCAAGGTTCTTGTGGGTACTTACTTCCGAGGTGCTCAACAACTGAACTATCCTCTAATAAAAGCAAGGTTTTCGCAACCCGTTTTGTAATGCTCTGGTGAGTATCTACCCCACCTGATACGAATCTGCATTTTGCTAGATTCTGATGAGTACCTACCCTCATCCGGTACAAATCTTATTTTATAAGGCTCTGGTGGGTACCTACCCCCACCTGGTACGAATATGCACTTTTCTAGATTCTGATGAGTACCTACCCTCATCCGGTACAAACCTTATTTTATAAGGCTCTGGTGGGTACCTACCCCCACCTGGTACGAACCCTATTCTATAAGGCTCCTGTGGGTACCTACCCCCACCTAGTACGAACCCTATTCTATAAGGCTCTTGTGGGTACCTACCCCCACCTGGTACGAACCCTATTCTATAAGGCTCTTTTGGGTACCTACCCCCACCTGGTATGAACCCTATTCTATAAGGCTCTTGTGGGTACCTACCCCCACCTGGTATGAACCCTATTCTATAAGGCTCTTGTGGGTACCTACCCCCACCTGGTATGAATCTGCATTTTGCTAGATTCTGATGAGTATCTTATCCTCATCTGGTACGAACCCTATTCTATAAGGCCCTTGGGATGCTTTTTTTTGGCATTCAATCTTTTGATGAGTACAAACCCTCATTCGGCTTTTGGAAATGTGTTGGCGGCTTACTGTTTCTGATCATGCGCCTACTCCCTGGGGAGTGATTGATTTTTTTTTTCTTTTTGACTTTTCTGTTTTAGTCATCCGGCTTTGCCAGGGATTTTTGTTTTTGGCTTTTTTGTTTAGCCATCCGATCTAGCCGGAGATTCTTTGTTTTTGGCTTTTATGTTTAGCCATCCGATCTAGCCGGGGATTCTTTGTTTTTGGCTTTTCTGTTTAGCCATCCGGTTTTATCGGTGATTTCTTGTTGGTTACCCTTTTTAGGCATCCGGTTTTACCAGTGATTTCTTGTTGATTGCCTTTTATTTTAGGCAGGAATCCCCTGGGGATTCGTGGTTTCGGGCTTTGTGCCTCTTGATTAGGCGAATGCTTCAATAGTGGTGAAGACTTTATGCTTTGGGCTTGTATTGCCTCTTGTATAGGTTGATTTCCCGTTTCTTGGGGATATTGGCTCTTTGCTTGTCTCTGAGTAAGCAGAGGCTTTATTGGAAGTGAAAGCTTGGCATTTCACTGGGGATATTCATATTGGGCGTTATAGGCAATTAACTCCCTAAGGATATGAATTTGTAGTGTGCCTTTGTCGTAGGCTCACTTGGGATAGTTTTTTCTTTTTGATGATCCATTGGGGATTTGATTGCTCTCCCGGATATCTATTTTGACTTGCCCCCTAGGGAGGAATGCAGTTTTTTACTCCTTGTTGGATGCTGCTATTTTGAGCTGACTTTGCCTATGCTCTTATTCCATTGCGGAATGGGTTTTTACCTCTTTCTCGCGATTTTATCTCTCTTTTTTTTCTTTTTTTTCGCAATTTTGATATTCGGCTTTCTTAAATGCGTGCGCCTTTTTTGTTTCTTTTATGCACGCATGCTTTTTTATTATCTGCTGGGGATGAAGAGATTTTCTTCTTTTTCTCTTTTCTTTTTTGGCGATTCCCCGAGGAGTTTGTTAGCTTCTTGGGGATCCAACTTTGATTTTTATGACGAAGTCTTGGCTCCTGGCTTTGTGAAGCTCTTATTGAGCTGGAAGATGGAAATTTTCTTGTTTTCCTCTTTTTGTAGACTTTTCTGATATGCTCTACTTGGAGATTTTTATTCGGCCTTTTTCGTGCCTCTATTGGGGAATGAAAGATTTTTCTTTTTTTCTTTTTGTTGAACCCCTGGGGATATGGAGATTTTGACTCTATATCTTCTTTGGTTAATCTTCTTGTAGTCCTTATTCTCCTTTGGGGAAGTGACGGAGATTCTGGATGAGAATGCTCGATGACTCATGTGATGATGAAGCTGAGTCGTGAGGTAATCTTTTTGTTTTGCCTCTAGAGTAGGCAAGGATCCGCTTGGGGATGATCAGGCCTTTCCGTTGGCTTTTCTATGTTGATGGCTTCCTTTTTCTTGGATGGAAGGATGATGGTTGAAGCTTCAAATGACTATGTTTGACGACTCATGTGGTGATGCTGACTCATGAAGTAATTTTTTGTTTTGCCTTTGGAGTAGGCAAAGATCCGTTTGGGGATCATCGAGCCTTTCCGTTAGCCTCTTTTTCGATGTACCTTCTTTTATTGGGGTAGAAGGAGAATGGTTGGAGCTATGGTCTTCTTGAAGCTCTTTATTCTGCTGAAATGGTTTTGATTTCGCCTTTTTCTTTCGCGATTTTGATTTTTCTCGCGATTTATTTGAAATCTGGCTTTTTGATATATCACGTGTGCCTTTTTATTTTATTATAATTTTTTGTACACATGGGCTTTTGGAATGTAAATAGAAATAACAACTTTTATTTATTACTTCCCCTTTTTCTTTTTTTTTTTTTTTGGGTGATACATTCAAGCATTCTTAGGCTAATAGAAAATATCTAAAATCATCCTAATCCTTTACTTTTGGGCTGGAGTGGGAGGATGGTGCTGGCGAAGGGATGGGCGGAGCATGCGGTGCTGGAACCTTACCTGAGTCTGGACCAAATTTTCTATTTGGCGATTCGTCCTTTCCTACCTCATGGTCAGTTGACTGAACTGCTGTCGCATGAATTGAAATTGCCCTTCCATGTAGGCGTGTTCATCATCCATACGTCGGTATAAGTCGGCGAAGTCTGGATCATATGATTGTTGCTGGGATTCTGAAGACGCAGGGATATCCTGTGGTGTGTCGAAATCACACATATCTAGTGAAATCGAGATTATGGGGTTTAAAATAAACCCTGATCCTTGTCGACTAAGGATGTTCATGTGGACCAGTGTTCCTCCGTTAATCAGTTCTGGTTGGAGGCTAGCTGGGAGGTCTTCTCCGTCAGTACATCCCCAATATTCAACTAAAGGGGTGAGAAAGGGAGCCACCATGATGGCTCCTGCTGAGCCACGAGTTCCGTAATCCTTTACGACTTTCAGGAAGGCGTACCCTGGGTTGCATCGATGCCCCTGATGCATACAATAGACAATAAAAAGGTCAGCCAGTGTTACCTTTCCTTGGCTCTCCTTCCGGCTATGTATGGTCCCGGCTAGCAATTTATGGCATATGCGGAGCGGAGGAGAGAAAGTTGCACCCTTCAGATGTGATGGCAAGGTATGTGCTCCGGTGACTTCTTTCCACATGCTGGTGGTAGTGAGAGCAGCGGGTTTCTCGAAATATGCAGACCTATATTCCGGTGTTCTCGTGTCTGCTCGTTGGCATAAACCCATTATGACATTAAAGTCATCCAGAAAAGTGGTCTGGTATGCCCCATCCATCCAATAGGAGACGGCTTGAGTAGGTGGCACTCCGGGAGTCATGGACGACATCTCCACCAGATTGACGGAGGCAAGGAATTCCAGCGTGGCAGTACGGTGGATTTGAGCGGGTGGCTCACAAAGCAGAAAATCCCATCCTATGTTTTGGATGAACCTTCTAACATCTTGATCCCAGCCGAATGTAGTTAGGATTTCAAAATCCAACCGTAGCATGGGATGCCAGGAGTATTGTTGGATATTTGCCAACCTCTGTTGATGTGGTTCTGCCAGCAAGGTGTTAGTGACAGGAGTTCCTCTAGCTGAGGTCCTGGTGTGTTTTCTCCTGGATGAATCCTCTCCACGTTCCATTCTATGTCTTACTCACTTTAAGGATGCTAGAAGTGTGTAGAAAGGTAGGAGAAGCAAGATAGAATGCTTGGAATGGGGTGCAAATGCAAGGATCCGCGCCTAGCATTTATAGGAGGAGCCAGGAGGGTCGGGACGGCCGTTTGGGGTTGGGACGACCGTCTCACTTGAAAATTTACCCTTGGGACGACCATCTGGGGAGTGGGACGGCCGTCCCACTCAAAATTTGGCCCTGAGACGGGCGTCTCAAATGTGGGATGGGCGTCCCACTTGAAATTGGCTGTTTGGGACGACCGTCTCGACCCTTGGGACGGCTGTCTCGAGCTTTTCAAGTTGGTTTTCATGTTTTTTTATGAGAGGGAAGATAGGACTCCATTCATTGATGTTTTAATGCATGTAATGTTTCATGATATGCGTCCTACGATCTATTTCAGTTAATATTTCGAAAATTTTAACTGATGTGCTTTGACTTCGGGTGCATTCTTGGTGCAGTACCTTTCTATCATCATGTTTCTTGATCAACAAGCTTAGCTGTACCGATTTGCCGTCTTGGACTTTTCTTGCTATAGCCGAAGAATAAACTTTTGTGCGTAGGGCAACTGTCATGTTAATGCCCCTCTTCTTTTCCTTAGGGATTTCAACCTTCCTAGTGATCACTATGTTTCCACATTCCCCTTTATTACTTGAATGTTTTATAGTGAAATGGTCAAGAGAAGAGAAAGAAAAGGATTTACGACAAAGGCTTGTGTTTTAGAGGGATATTTTTGTAATAGAGGTTTCTGTAAGAATGGCTAGCCAAGGTTGGTCGGTGTTTGGGCTAGTTTAGACAAACGTTTTGTTCTTATAACGTGGCGTCTTTGATTACTGTTTTATGGCGCCTTTTTGTGATTGATTAACTTTCCTAGGCCGCCCTTTCAGGTTTTGAGCCAGGATGTTGTGCTATGTCCTAACTTTTGTCTAGGTTTCCTTTTTGTATTATTTTTAGGAATACCTAGCGGACTTTTCGTAACCCTAACTTTTGCCCAGGCTACCCTTTATTATTGTTTGGGTCTCCTGCCGGGTTTACCCTAACTTTTGTGCAGCCCCCTTTGTGGATTTCCTGCCAGGTATTTTGCCCTTTTATTTTCTTGTCTTGGCCTTTGGCCTTGACGGACTCTTCCTTTTTTGTATATATATATATATATATTGCACAACATTGTCGAAACTTGATTCTATCGAGATAGATTTTATTTGCGTTTCTAGTTAATCAATCATATTTGACTTTGCTTTCTGGCGCTTTGATTGTTCTGACGCATTTGGAACAAAATGTCTATCTAAACCTTGTTTATTAAAAATGGGGTATAGATATATTTAGCAAGAAAAGAAGCAGATAGTAAGAATAACATTCTTTTGTAATTTCGGGGAAATGTGTGCCTTAGAGATGCTCGGGGGTCGGGCATACCCCGAGGAGTGATCTCTAATAGTCATTAGGTTTACATCCCTTAGAATTGGAAGAAGGACACCTAATGACTAACGCTACCTTTTTCGCTAATACCCCTCCTTTTCGGAATATCATCTTTGAGGGGTAAGACTTCCCTGTTTTCCGTATGGTTTGATCTTTTGTAGGGTCGTACCCTAAACCATACTTTAAAGGATTATCTTTGAAATCTGGTGGCTCTTTTATTCCTTGAGCATTCTTTCTGATCCCATGTCCTGGGCGATATCCATATCTTTTCATCATATGGGTCACCTTTATATTACTAGGAAGTCTTTCTATGTTAGCAATTTCGAGTGCTTGAAAAGATGTTTCACGGGCCTCTTCAGCCGCATCCACATATGGTTGGACAAACGGTTTGCTAATTAAAAAGTCTTCTTCTGCTTGAACCGTGACGAGTTTATCATTTGTCACAAACTTGACTTTTTGGTGGAGCGTTGAAGGTATTGCCTTAGCGCTATGAATCCAAGGTCTACCAAGGAGACAACTATATGCTGGCGTGATATCCATCACGTGGAAGTCTATGTTAAAAATAGTAGGGCCAATTTGGATTGGTAGACTAATCTCTCCTACTACTTCACGTCTTGATCCATCAAAGGCTCGAACAATTGTATTACTCGGGCGCATGTGGGTTCCTTGTGCTGTTATCTTGTCAAGTGTGCATTTAGGCATAACGTTTAAGGATGACCCATTATCCACAAGAACTTTGGAAATGAGATTTTCCTTGCATTTGACAGAAATATGCAAGGGCTTGTTGTGTTTTGACCCTTCTAAAGGGAGTTCTTCATTTATGAAGGTAAGATGATCATTGGTTGTAATGTTACCAATGATTCCTTCAAACTTGTCTTGGGATATTGCATGCAGAACGAATGATTCATTCAAAACCTTTAACAGTGTGTTTCGATGCGGCTCCGAACTCATTATAAGTGATAACAAAGTTATCTTTGCAGGAGTGCGATTGAGTTGATCGATGATGGAGTACTCGCTTTGTCTTATGTACTAAAGTAACTCATCTGTCTCCTCCTTAGATTCTTTTTCCTCTTCGGCTTTAATTTTTGCCTTATCTTTAGGAATATTATCTTGTAATTCCTTGGGGGAATATATTCTTCCACTTCTAGTCATGCCCCCAATACCGGTTATATTGGAGATATCTTGATTGACTGGTGATTCTTCTGAGTATCTCCAAGGTACAACTTTATTTTATGAATAAGGGAAAGGATGAGGCCTGAATAAACGTAAAGGCGTTATTGCCTCTTCCCTTTTATCGATTGGAATGACCAACGGTGCTTGTTTGTTATCATCTTTGGGTCTATCGACCATTGTAGAGATTTTGATGACGAAAGGCTTCTTTTTCATTTATTCTGATTTGTGGAAAGCACATCAATTAATCTTTTCTTTTTATTATCTTTATTATTAAAATGAGGAGGGATGTATGAATGTATGCAACTTATGAATGCAATAGACAGTTTAAGGAAGATCCTTTTTATTTTATCTAGAAAGTGTTTATCCTTCTATACAATGCTTTGAAGCAAGTGTTGACAAAAACGGAGAAGCTTGAAGAATCCTATAGGTAAATTAGGCTTTCTTCGTAATTCATCTTCAGCTACTCTCACATGATTTCTGAGCGTCTTAACTTGCTCATGTACCGCCTGGCTCATATTTTCACTATGTCGACGAGCCTCTTTTATCTTTTCTTCCTGATGAACGATCAAGGCTTGTTGTTGGTTAGACCTCTCTATTACTTGGTCTCTTTCACGAAGTAATTGACCATACTGAGCTAATCCATCTCTTTCTTTATCATGTAGCTCATCCAGGTTTTCTCTATATCTTTCAGCGGTTTCCCACCACTTTAGTGCTTCTGACCGAGTTTCTGCTAGGTCATCCTGTATTAACTTGATCGTTTTTTCCTGTTCTGCAAGCGCACTCTCAAGATGTGCTATTTTGTCATTCATGTCCCGGAATAGACTATCTTGTTCAAGCCTCGGAATTTTCAGTGATTGTTTAGTCTCTTCTTGATAGTCAGCACAATCATTCTTAAGGCGCTTTATCTCATGGTCCTTCTTTTTACATTGCCTTTTTAGACCATCTATTATAAGGGTTGCTTCTTGCTCTTTTTCTTCGAAAGCCCTTAACTGAGCTTCCATTACTTCTACCCTTTTATTTAAGGCATTGACCTGCAACTGTAGTTCTTCATTAACTAATGTTGTAGTGAATGTAGCAGATGGTTGGGGTATCCTTCTACTTTTCCTCCATTCCTCATATTCATGGGACGTAGATACTTGAACCTTTCCGAGTTCTTTATCTCCTATATAGACTGGTCTTTCCCATGCTTTTCGGACAACAGATACTTCTTCAAAGCTATGGGAGTAATGGCATAGACTTAGCCCTCTGAGCTCTTCTTGAGTTGGCACAGTCTGGGTTCTCATGAGTTGTCTCATAACTATCTTGGGAGAGTAAGCTATACAACCCCTGAGGCCTAGTAGTGGTATGCTCAGGTAATCTCCGCATCGTATAAGAATATAACCGGGTCGGAACCAAGGGCAAACCCATGATACGTGCTCTATTTTCCAGTTTTCTAACTCGGTTTTCCATTCTAAAGCTTGATGATGCTGAAGAGGGATTTTTGCAAAACTTCTTAAAGGATCAGGGAATACGCCCATGTAGCTTGAATCGTAGAAGTGAGTAATGCCCCATACATATAGTAATGAAGTGCAACATCTAAGTGTTTTTTCCTGTTTCTGTCGGCAAAAATCTACTGAAAGCAGTGTATCAGCAAGAATTGCAGGTATAGGACTCTTAGAGTATACATCCCAGGCAAAGAATGCATCTATTGTAGCATGATCCACAACGTTCACATGAAATGGGAATAATATGATTCCGAACATTGCTAATGCTAAAGTTTTGTTGAAGATAGACCAATCTTTCTTTTCAGCCAAAGAGATTAAGTGGTCTTCTATTATTGACATTTTCCAACCTCGGATGTTCCCTTTTCCCTCTAGGATGATTGATGAGGAGACAATCGTATAATAGTAGCAACCTTACTCACGGCAACATATATTCCTGAGCAGACATAGACCCCGACTGACTGAGGCCATCTAACCATGAGTTCATATTCTTCTAAAGTTGGTATTAAATCGAACTGCGAAAACTCAAAGCAGTGCAGGTCGGGATTCCAGAAGTGAACCAGTGCTCTAACAAAGATAGGATCGATGCTGATTTTCAGGAGGTCAAGAATCCTTCCATAAGATTTCTCAAAATTAGCACTGACCTCCGGCAACATATATGTACACAACTGCCTTAACTTCTCTACACGACATAGAAGGATTTCCACTTTCTTTAACTGTCTATTACTGGATCCCTCCATTATCTAAAAGAAATGAAAATGCATGATATAAGGATGAGTCCTTGTAAATGCATGCATGCAAGTGTTTATTTTTCTAAGTATTATCATGTTTTATTCCTAATATGATACATGATAGTGCTTGGTTTTTCTTAAAAAGAAAACTATTTATATGAATGTTTGTAGATTTTGATGAACAGAGTCATATTTTCTTCTCTTATTATTTTTATGAACAAATGTTGTATGAATAATAATTCATCAAAAACATTTTTTATTGTAAGGGGTATTTTTATGGCTTTTAATCATTTTTTATATTTTTTATGACCCTTTATCTCTTCTGTCGGTCAATGTGGCTACTTAGCTTACAAAGAACCTGAAACTAGGCTAGCTTAACTGAAGACTGTCCGAGATAAAGTTGGTTATTCTTATCACTTTTATGGTTTTGTGGAATTTTTATTTTGTTTGTCTGTTGTGTGATTACCCTATGCTAATGCATCAATACAAATGCAGCAAACAAATGCACACACAATTCATTCATCCACGAGCAGAGCCACTCTTATTTCGAGGTAGGGTTTTCCTGCTGAAACGTGCTTGGTTTAGGTGGTTCTAAACTGTTCTCACCAAAGCCAAAGGTCCCCAAGGCGCCCCCATTATAGGGACCTCTCAATCTCTCAGTCCTCGGGTCATGCACGGAACTCCGTGTCGATATCCTTGGACCAAAAGAATAGAGTTATCACCTTGAGTTGGTGGTTTTCTGACAACAGTTGTAACCCCGTGTGCCAACAAGCCGGTCGTATCTGCCACCCACTCCCTATAGGTATTCACTCTTGCCCCCGGGTATAGAGGGATTGTAGTGTGCAAGGGTTTTTGTGTACAGTTTATATTTCAGACAATTTGCAGAAAATAATCATACAGCAGTTATTAAAGCCATACAATAAGACATACGGAAGAGGGTAAAGGCATAATTTCAAATTTTTACTTAGTTTGAATTTATCCGTCACTAAATGGGATCAACTCTCTAGCTTCCCCAGTGGAGTCGCCATCTGTCGCCGCCGTCCGTTCCGACGTCTAGGGACATCTCGAACATTTATGCGAGCGGTCGCGAAAAGATGGTTTAGACTCGCGTTTTATTTTAAAATATGTTCATTGCTTCCGAGGTGCTCAACAACTGAATTATCCTCTAATAAAAGCAAGGTTTTCACAAAAGGGTTCTTATGGAGTCGCCACCAATGTTATGACCGTAAACATTGGAAAAGGATAAAAAGGCGTTGATTTTAATAAAAACCAAACTTGCCCATCATAACCAGAGTTGGGTAAGGGAGTTAGTTACGTGTGGGGAAGGTGTTAGCACCCCACAACGCCCCTTTCGGGTTCCCTATGACGGATTAATTCATTAAGTAAAGATTACGAGAAATTACGCTATTACCCTGTTTTATTTATACAATATTTAAAAATGGCTATCTACATGATCTTATTTTCTATTGCATACATAAAGCAATAAATAAAGCAATAAAGGAGAAGAGAAGTGAAAAAAACCTCCGTAGCAAGCTTTGTATTGCAAATCTTTAACTGTGAGGATGTGTTTTGGCAATCCCCCGCTCTACAAAGACTCTCCTCCCCGAATACAAGATCGACTCTACTAAAATTTTAAGAAGAATCGAATGCTGGAAGAATATTCCTTAATCGATTGTTACCTTTTTAGGCAATCAGAGAGTTCATTTGAAAGAGGGAGAGAAGACAAGTGTCTGGAGTGTGAAAAAGTGGCAAATGAGCTTCCTATTTATAGTTTTCGCAGCCTGGCAGCTCGGGACGGCCGTCTGAGGTGCAGAAAACAGGGATGGGCGTCTGGGGAGGCCGGGACGACCGTCTGGGATCTGGGACAGCCGTCCCAAGCAGCAAAACTGGCTGAGACGGCCGTCTGGCATGTGGGACGGCCGTCTGGGCTGGCTGGGACGGCCATCTCGACTGTTTTGGCCAAATTTTGTGTTCTAGGACTCCCGGGAAGCTTTTCTTTCTTTATTCAGAAGTCGATTGATGCCGATAGACGTCCACTGAAGCTTTATCTTCAGATGGGAAGTCTTCTTAACCTTTATTGAGAGGCCGGGCAAAATTAGGGGTCTACATCACCAAATACCCTCTTCTTTGTTCTCTGTCTTGTTGTCTTCTGTTCTCTCTTTTTTCCCTAAAAGACTCAGATGCAAATAAAGATAAATCCTATAATGGGTCAGTACCCCATAAAGAAACATATTCATATTCTTTTTTAACTTAGTCAGTATGGACCCAATAAATTAGCGACCCACCTGACAGTTTGGACTATTTGAGTTTATTGATTTGTATAGGGAAGATTAGTGGTTTTGGTTGTTTAATGTGGATTGTATATATTTTAGATTGATATTTTTGTTTTCTGGTTTGATGTCATTTGAAATATTGTTAATGTTATGATTTTGGATTAACAAATATCCTTTTTTTTCTTATTTATATTTATTTAGCGATTATGGACCCTCGAACTTGATTTAGCAGCTATAGGCACTATATTGTTATTCAATTTAGCAGCTATTGGTCCAATTTGTTATTCGATTTAGTGGCTATTAGCTAACGCGCTTTGACTTAGTGGCTTCTGGCGTGTGCGATTTTTGATTTAGTGTCTTTAGGCCTTACGTGATATAGGTCATTTGGATATCTAGTCTCTTTTAAATAAATTTTGAGGTACGGGTATGTCGTTCCCATCATCATGTCCTATCCTTTTAAAATAAATTATTCTTTTAAAAATAAATTTTGAGGTACGGATACGGTCGTTTGCGTCATTATGTCCTTTCCTTTTTAAATGAATTTTGATGTACAGGTACGACAACTTGCGTCATCATATTCTCCCCTTTTAAAATAAACCTTGAGGCACGGGTACGACCGTTCGCATCTTCATGTCCTCTATTTTAAAAAATCTTTGAAATATGGGTAGGTGGTACGCGTCATCATGTATCTCAAAACATGGTAAAATCGACAAAAATATAAATTTCTCTAGAACCCGAAAAAAATATTAAAACATTAATCAAACACACAATTTTTTTCTACAAAGAACTACATAACTCTTATTTCTTATTTTGAATGAGAATACGTAAGAGTTAGGTCAATCCTTGTCGGGCCCCAAACAACTAAAAAATATTTTTGTCCATTCTCTTCTTTTTCTATTTTTCTTTCTTTGTTTTCTGATTTTGGGGGAAAATAAATATTTTTAAAATGACATTCAATTTTGCACATTCAATTAAGGGTAAACTGTCTTAGATTGAACGTTGTAGGGTGCTAATATCTTCCCTACACCTAATCGACTTTCGAACCCAAATTTGGTTTTCGTAAACCTTGTCTTAATTTTATGGTTTTTCATAGTTTTCTCAATAAACTATGTAACAACTCCAAAACTCTACTCTTTTGAATATTAAAATTTGGTTTGTCGTCCTGCTTGCGACAGATGACAACTTCACTAAAGAGATTATTAGAAAGTCAAACCTTTATTATATTAACTCAAAGTCATGTTAATTAATCTTTACTATGTTTCTTTTATTAATTAGATATTTTATCCATAAAAAAATCTAGACATATTGATTTATTCATATTTTTACTTCTATAAAAAAAATTTCTTTTCTACCGCTCATAAAAATAATTGTTTTGGACTATACATGTATATGTAGAAAACCTCTTTTAATATTAATAGTATTTATTTTATTCTATCTCAAACAATCTTAAATCTTGAAACGTGTATGGCATCCAAATTTACAATTTTTTTCTTATCTTAACCAAAGTTAAAGCAATAGAGAGATGGGAGACGAAAAGTGTTTGATTAGTTAATCAATCATATATACCTTTGGCTAAATGGGTTTCTGAATTTTAAATACAACCGTTTTCTACGACGGTTTTTAAGTATATGATGAGTTTACGGATAATTTAATATAAAAGATTAATATAATTTTCTTAACAAATTCTTAAATAAATAAGTAAAAGTAATTTTACACGATATTGAATTATTACTCTCTTTTTTTCCGTTACCAGCCACCAAAAACATCATAGAAGAAATCGACGAAATGTTGAAATTCAAATATTAAGACAAATTTTATCGCTATATTTGACCCAAAATTAAATATAAATTATTTTTTCTTCTACGTTTCCACAAATAATATACATGTCCCTTAAAAAAAATTGAAGGAAAAGAACCGTAGGTAAGAGGAAATTAAAGAAAAATATTCTTAAAAAATCTCCGTCCTTCCATTTGTTTGAACTTTATTTGGTACCAAAATTACTAATTATAATGAGAAGATAAGTTTATTTTTTTTTACATAAGAATATACTTTTTTTTTTAAATCTCTGATCAATTTTAAAAAAATGTAAGCAAAATTAGTAGTTTTGTATTCAATTATTTTAAGTTTTATTGTAAATTAATTATGTGAATAATAACATTGATATGCATATTTTTGTTCAGAAAGTATCATATCTTTATCCAGTGAGTTTCTATAATAGGACCTACTTTGGAAAGGAGAAATATTTTAATTTTTAAGTTAAGAGTTAAATAATATCTATAAATATATTATGAGGATATAGATAAGAGTGGATGGTATAACACCCAATCTTATATATTTTATTTAAATTAATTATTTTATACCTCAACTCATTTAATAGATATGCCCCCTATTTAATATAGGTATTTTTTATTGGTATCCATTAATTGTGGTTCTAATTCTCATTCCTATCTCAATCCTCCAATATTCTTCTTATTACTGACACTTCCATTTTGTAACTAAACCGAGTCTTCATACACATGACATTTGCGTGGCTAATTAAATCCAATTTGGGAATACTCTAAGTTAGGGTTGCATTTATCCCCTGTCCTTCTTTGAACTTCTCTATTTTTCTTTCACCGAACCAATCCTACAACAATTTGGCTAACCTTTTCAGCTCCAATGGTGAATCATATTTATTCACGTAATAATGACAAGAAAGCTAATACAATCACAAGTGACATAATCAATTCATCAATTTGTTTTTCTTGTGAATAAAATTCTTTAATTTAAAAATTAAAATATATCGATATGGTAATAATAGTGTTAAAGTCAATTACTACGTTTTGAATAATTATTTATTTTAAAATTTTAGTTTATTTTGATTTTGATCTTAAAAAATATATCAATAAATTAAAAAAGAAAAATATATATAAATTACTTTTAGTCTTGATTTATAAACGATATTGATTTATAAACGTATTAAAATATAGTCCTAAATAGAGAACTAAAATGTAGGAGAGAAACAAGATTATACTCTCTATCCCATTAGTATTCTTGTAAAAAAAAAATTATAATAATAAATAAGCCTGACTCTATCATATTTAAGTCAATATAAAAAAAATTGAGAAATAAAGATAAAGAAATATCTAAAATGAGATAAAATTATTTATAAAAATAGTGTGTAAATAGATTTAGGGTTTAAGATTTAAGAATCCGAAATAGATTTTTTTTTATGATATCTTAGTTAATAAATTATATATTTATTTTAATGTTAATAATTATTCTTTAAATATAATATTATATATAATTGAATAATAAGTATATTAATTATACATATTTAAATAAATTAATTAAAAAAAGTATAATAAATACGAAAGTTATAATAACTAGCATAACCTTTAATAATAAAGGAAAAACGAAAATCATAAAAATTTTATATATGGTTTAGTTATGAAGAAGAAGCATTTATATAGAGATTATTTTGTTATGAATTTTTAGAAGTCCTTTTTATGTTAGAATTTTTATATATTGGAACTGATGTCAACAGTTTATGGGGTAGTCTAAATATAAACATGTTAAGTTGGACGTAGTTAGTAATAAGTTTATTCAACACTTCTTACAAAGTCCATTTAACTAAAATATTTTGTCTTATGTCCACCAAAAGTGATAAACAAGTGCACCTATCAAAATAATTAAAATAGTATAATAAAAAAGTTTTAGCAACTCACTTTTTTATTATAGATTCTATCGTTGATCAAAATTATTAAAGACTTTAAAGTCGTTAAATTAGAAGTGCAACCCATAAAAAAAAATTAACTTCCAAAATATTTTAGATAATAATAACGACTTCAAAAGACCAAACCTTAGGCGCTGTAGTTTATTTAAAGGTTAATTTTTGAAAAGGCCAAACTTTAATTAAGGGCCCATGTAAGCTTAGCAAGTCAAGCTTTGAGCTTTGGATTTCTAAATCAGGTTAGTTTGGTTATTGAAAAGCCTAACCTAAACGGAAATAATGGAAATTTTTTAGTAAGTTGATTTATTTATTTATTTATTTCTTCAGACATTCATTACTCCTTTAATATATAAATTCTTCATCCATTTTAAAGCAGTATCATAAATGGATATTATGTAATTTGCTATAAAAAAAGTATTTAATATTTTCATCTAGCAGGTAAAAAAATATTGTAAGGAAATTTAAAAATATTCATTGAATGTTAAGACAAAAATAATAAGGAATATACAAAATGGAAAACGCTAGCGTTGACTGTGAGTGTTGAATAAGAAAAAGGTTTGACGTTGGTAGTTGTCCAGTTGTAGCCAGATATTTTATCCAGCTGGTATTATGACAAGGAACAGGTCAAACAACAAAAACTGAACTCTCCTTATGCTTTCGTTGCAGACATTTTCTGTTCCTCTGTCACTTCTCGTCGTCGCTACTTATTCAAACAATAACAGACACCTTTCTCTTTCATCCACTCTCATTTAATACACACGTGATCAAATCTCATCAAAACCACTGAAAATCAATCAAAAAGTCACTCCGTGTAAGATCGGTGTGCACAGCTGGACCTTACTCTGCCACGTCACCCCAAACCGTATATAACCCAATCCCACCCGATCATCCTCGCTCAGTTCCCAAAAACCTTCGACGCGCGAAAAGAAAAGAGAGACCTCCATTTGACTCCACTCCAATGTCTTCCTCCTCCTCCTCCTTCTCCCCCGCCACGCTCACCACCGAGCAAGAACTCTCCGTCATCGTCGCCGCGCTTACCAACGTCGTCGCCGGCTCCACCTCCTCCGATGCTGTCTCCCTCCCGGACTTCCGCCTCCCTCACACCTCCCAGCCTCTCGCCGCAACCACCTTCGACCGGATAGTCCCGCCGCCCACCACGTGTCGCGAGTGCAACATCGCTGGCTGCTTGGGCTGCAACTTCTTCCCCGAGGAGAAAAAGAAACAAAAGAGGGCCAAGAAGAAATACAGAGGCGTCAGGCAGAGACCCTGGGGCAAGTGGGCGGCGGAGATTCGTGACCCTCGCCGTGCGGCCCGGGTCTGGCTCGGAACTTTCAACACGGCCGAGGAGGCCGCCCGGGCCTACGACAAGGCCGCCATCGAGTTCCGCGGCCCACGGGCCAAGCTCAATTTTCCCTTAGTGGACGAGTCCTTAAGCATGCAGCAGAGCGAGCCAGAGAGGGTTGCAGCGGAAGAGCAGATAAAGAACGAGAATCTCAACCACGGCATGGAAATGAACAAGGATGCCGAATTCTGGGACAGGATTTGGGAAGCGGATTTTCATCAGCTGATGATGGAATTTACTGGAGATTCTTCCGACTCCGCCACTGGGAACACCCTTAGTTCCTGAATTCCATACATTCACTTAGTTAAGCAAAATAATTAGTGTTGGTAGTGTGTGTTTAAAAGTTGTAGAGCTCTGCTAAGCAAGCTTATTTCTTAATTAGCATTTTGCTAGCTCCATTACGTATTTTTACGGAGGAATCTCCAAAGTACAAACAAATCACGGGTTTTTGTGTTTTATTTCACCACCCTCAGAATATGCTCTGTAAAAAGATTCCGTTTTATTATGAATCATAGCTATTTTAAAGCACAAGTTAGTTATCTCTGGTCACTTTCAATTTGTACGTTTTTCGTATGGATTTAGGTTGAATTCGTCAAAAAAAAATAAAAATTGGCTTTATTATGTTGGGTTTTTCGTTTAGTAGAACAACTGACAGTCTAATGAATGCCAAAGTGAGATTCTAAGAATAACTGATGTTGGCTACACTGGAACAGAGTCAGTTACGTGTGTTTGGGAAATGAAAAAAAATCGGGGGCAAAATTGGAGGTGGAGCCCACCGTGCATCACCTGAAGAGGTTAGATGTTGTCGTGTGGCGTGCACTGGGAGAGTGGCTGCTGATTCTCTTACCGAGTCCTAAAGAACTACATACTTGGTAGGGCCGAGTAGTGTCCACTATGATGCCACGTCTACACAGAACATTACAAGCTGTAATTTTAGCACGTTTTCATTTCGTCACGTTTTCAATGCGCTCAATTCTTCACGTGCTGTTAAGTTCAGGAATGGGACAAATTGGTGATCCTAAAAAGGTATGAAAGGATTAGAATAAAACGTTTGTTTCGCATTACCAAAAGCTATTTTGAAGTGTGAACATGAAAAAGTGGTTGGTTAGCTAGCTGGTCGGGGACTGAAACATGTGTTGTGTTAACTGCCTTTTTTATTTGCTTCTCACACTCCTTTTTTTGATCTTATCTTCTTCCCCATCCAAGTACTAATTATTTAGTTACATATGGGTCAAATGTTGTTTTTAAATATTCGTTTCAAACCCATAAGGACGTGACATATTCACTGACGCAAACATACTCTTGGCCAGGTCTCACTTTGTCGGTTTGATGTCACTAGCATGCAACAAGTTTTAACGCACAAATTTTGAATGTGTTACTGTACTATTCCTTTCTTTCTACTGCAAAATTTAAACTATGAAAAACTATAGAAGTAAACGAAATATCTTATCCGAGTTGGGTCATCGATAGCAATAGCAAGTCGTAATATAATTGGAAGTTAAAAATTTGTTAAATGATCGACTTTATCTAAGTAACGTACACAACTTTGTTAACCTAGTAAAAAAAATCTAATGACAAATAACGTATATGTATTGGTTATATTGGTTTAAATGAAGTTGCTAAAGATAACTCGTTATCCATTATAGATAGGCTATTAGATAAAAAAATCATATAATATTAAAAGTCAAAAGACTAACAATAACGATGAGATCTGAACAAACATGATAATGTTTACATTCAAGTACAAGTTCGGTAATATTTTTACAACTCAGATTAATTTATAACACTTGAATAAATTCATTCATTCACTTACGTTCAGGTTAGACTTTGAGCACTAAGATTTGTGAACCTTAATTTCTGCATTAATCACATTAAATAAAAATATTCTCTTATTTAAATTATTTTAATGTATATTATAATAATAACACATTATTAATATATTACTCGATTATAAATGATCATTTTATTAAATAATAATAATAATAAGTATTAAAAACAAGTACAAATGATTATAGGTTAGGTTATAACACGTCCATATGTCTTTATTTTGATAATCAAATTGCTTTGCACATAGTATTTCATGAATGCACTAAATATATTGAAGACTATCATTTTATTCAAAATAAGATACTTCATGAATATTTATAACCATTTTATGTTCTCAACCATGCATAACTTCCAAGCATATCTACAAAGCTTTATTAGGGCATGCAAAATTTTACACCAACTTGAGGGACCATTTATAGATATTGCAGATGAAATTCAAATTATGAATTCTATGAATTAATTGTGATTAATTATGACTAATAGATTGTATGAGGAGATTATGATATTTAAAAATTAATTATGATTATTTCATAATTAGTTGAGATTGATTTCTTGTAATAAATTAAGAAGATTGGTAGGAGATTTAAGCTTAATAATTTTATCCAAAATTATGTAAAATTAAGGCATTTAGCCTAAAAGAAATAGAACATAAAATATTTCTAGTGTAAAAGGATTAGGGATCATAAGGGTTTTGTCTTAAGCGTAGACATGGTGGGAAGAAAAGGAAAATAAACTTCTTTAATTTTTGTTTGTCATGCAGTTTTTTAAAAGTATAACTCATCTTGTTTATAATTTAGATGAAACGAAGTAAAAAAAAACTACAAAGATTATTTTAATATATTACACATTTTAGAAAGAATCTTTTTTATTAAAATTATATTACTTTTCATTTAATGTTCATAAATTATTAAAAAAGAAAACTTTGAGAGAATATTTCTAAAGTGAATAAGTTCAATTAAATGAATTTTATAAATAATATATTTTAAAAATTTATTAAAGTAAAAATTGTATATTAAAATCATATTAATTTATTTATCCAAATATATTGGTTGATATGTAGTTTTTTTCTTTCTTTTCATATATTTTTTTAATTTTTTCTTTCTTCTTATTAACTCCTTGTTATTGTTTTACTTATCCTATTTTTTTCTTCTGTCCCACTTATTTCTATTTAAAACTATTATATTGAAATTTAACAAAAACATCTTAAAATAAAAAATTTTAAAATCATTGAAACCAAAAATATTTCAACTAGTTATTTAAAATTATTATGATAACAAATAATTTATTATGACAATAAATATTTTATTTATAATAATATAATTAATTAATTTAAAATTATTTTATCATAATAAATCAATTATTCATCTATTTGAATTGAATTATGTTGAAATTTTTTATTATTAATCAAAATGAACTTCACTTAATTTACATGTTAAACGACTTCAAGTCAAATTGGTGGGACACTATCTTGATTTTTTTAATCTTTAACATTTTACTTTTTTTACTCATATATTAATATAAATTTTCGAAAATAATAAATTAATAAGTCAACCAACTAATATTCACCAACCAAAATACTATGATAGATACAATCAAATTGTGAATTTTTTTGGTAAAAAATAAGGATACAATATGTTACATATATTAATTATGATAGATACTTGTGTTTAATGTAGTTAAATTTTTAATTTGATTTTTATATATTATTAATTATTATATTAAGTTTTTAATCATTATTATTAAAAAAGTTGCTAATTTTATGTTATATAAATTTATTAAGTGATATTATATTAATATACGTAGATTTAATTGTTTCCAACACCATACATAAAAAGAAAGCATCATATATTATCCAAAATTTATTGAGAAACCCGGTCCTATAATCAATGTTAATCTTTGACGAAATCAAGGTTTTTTATAATTGAAATCATAAATACCATTATATACATTATTTAATGATTTACGTGATATAAAATTATTTTTATCTTTAATAATAACTATTAAATATAACTATTTATTTATAATTATTATTATATAAAAAATATATTAAAAAAAAACATAAATACCGACAAAGAAGTTTCGAGGAAAGGCACAAAGATATGGTCAGGTGATGGGCATTGACATTACGGTTTTGACGCTCATTAGACGCAGCATTTCGTTATCATGATGACGTCATCTCCTTAGCAAACAAAAACTTCTCTTTGATTACATCAATCATCAATCACTGCTATCTGGAAAGTTGACAATGGAATATCGCCTCCCTCTTCCTTTCAGGACAAAAGAATAACAAAAATTACTTTTTCTTAATTACATAAACTAAGACAGTACAAATTATTTTCTATATAAAAAAATAATTATCTAACTAAAATATTCTTAAATATCTTTTTTCAAATATAATATTATAAATTGTAATTTTCAACAATTTTTTTAATAAAAGTATTTTTAAAATATATTAACAATTAAAAAAAACTTTATCAGAATATAAATTAGTTTTTATAAGTGGAAAATTATAAATATATATATATATATATATATATATTGCTTTAATTATTATTTTCATAAATCAAATTAAATGTACTTTTAAATTTAATCTATCTGAAAATCAATTTTTTTATTTTTAGACTTAGTCATGCATTGAAAAAAATGAGTTTTGGTTTGACTTAGATTAGAGGAATAAGTCCTTGAAGATAAAAATATAATTATCACGTAGTGTTTGACCTTCGTTTCGATCCCTTATTCGTAATTTTCTTTTTCTAGTTTGATAAGTGGAAGTTTAAGCATTAATATATATTTTTTTTTCACGTGTTTTGAAAGTCTCTAATATTTTAAAGGTGATAATTAACTTGAAGAAAGCAACACTATTTTGCAATGAAAGGATCACGTGATCAATGTGGCGTGCATAATATGTTTCGTACGATTTAATAAAACAATAACATTAAAAAAAAAGAAACTAAACCTATACTAATATAGAGTTCATAACATCCAAGAATGAAATAAAATTGCACTGAAAATCCTGTGTCAATTTTTTAATTATATCAAGTCGATAAGTGGGGACCAAAATGATTTTTTTCGTCACTGAGAATGTCATGTATGTTTTTTACTATTAAAATAATATTCACGGACTGAAAAATATTAGGCTTTCAAAGTTGTTTCATTTTCCTACTCCATAATTTTTTTTCATTTACCTCTATAATTAAAATAAATCTGATTTTATCCTTCATCAATACATATTCACATCTTATTTTCGAAATGGAGGTTCAGAAATATATTATATTAGTTATTTTAGAATATATTTTTAAATTGATTATTCCAAAAATACAGTCTAAAATATTCAATTGAAAATATATTTATGAAACAACCAATTTAAAAATATTTTAAAACAATCAATCCAAGAATACACTTTGCAACATTCAATCCGAAAATCAAAATATATTTTCGGATTATTGTTTTAGAAATACATTATGAATTAAGTTTTTCGAAATTTACTTTCAGGTTTGAAAATGTAATTTGGATTGAGTAGTTTGGATCCCTGTACTTATTTTTAGTCCAATTTTTATGTAATAAGTACAAAAAATTAGCAATTGCTCATTTTTTGTGCTAAAAACAAATCTTTAATGGGGCTAGAACCACAATAAAATGAAATTGCAGGAACTATGAAGGTCAAGAAGAGAATATGGAAGTGTAGAGGAACGAAATAGAAAAATATTTTAGATTTCAAATAAAAATTAATAAAAGGATATTTCGGTCATTTGATATGGGTTATGGGGTGCAGTAAGAAATTATAGGGGTGAGGAAAAGGCCTTTTGGAAAGAACAACAATTTCTTTTATGGGCCCAGAGTAATAATGAGTTTGAAAAAAAAATCAGTAAACTAATATATATATATATATATATATATATATATATATATATATATATATATATATATATATATATATATATATATATATATATATATTTAACAAAAATAAAACTAGTTAATAATTAAATTCATTGAAACTGTAAACTAAGTGGACTAAATAATTAAATTTAAGACATATATTTTTACCTTATCAAGTTAATATTAAGGAATTTTTGAAATTCTAAGCACATTTTAATATCTCTATTAATTAAAAAAGTTGTAATTTTTTTAGTTTTTAAAAATTGAAAAACCTTTTTGGTTATTATTTTATTAAAATAGGTGTTTTAGTTTTTAAAAATTAAAAAATCAATTTTGATAAAAGATATTTTTAAATTTTTTTTTTGTTTTTATTAATGGGTATACAAATTTGTCAGTACTAATCACGTTAAGTCACCTATTTTTATCTTCATCAAATATTTCAATGACAACGTTGGTTGGTTCAAATATTTTTTATTAACGTCTATCTTAATTACTTTTGATGGACGTATATTAAGATTATCTTTTAAAAAATTGACTAATACTATTTTTTATTAAAGTTGATTATATATTTTCTCTAATATTAAATGGAAAAATTTAAGCCAATAAGTGTCTATTGAGATAATTTTTCAAACTGCATTTAAAAAATTGGATAAAAAAATCTCTTGAGATATTTACACGAATTTGATTTAAAAAAATAGAAAATGATATTTTACAACCCAAAATTCATACTAAAAACAACTCTATTTTAATATTATAATAATAGTTTTATTTATTTTTTATTAAATCAGTCTATATTAATAAAAGTGAGTTATTTAAAAGATGGTATAATCATCTCATTGTAAAAATATCATCACTCATAAAAAAATATTATTCCAAGAATAATCAACACAATTGTATTTAATAATTGAAAGAAAGTATTTGGAAATTAATACCAGGCAACGGCAATGTCGCTTAATTAGAGAGTGGATGGGTGCAGGACCAAGTCAAGGCATGATCACTACTACTATTTTTTAGGAGAGCCTTGGACTTGTCAACCCTTCTGAATGAGAAACCAGGCCATGCCTTCTCTTTCTCTGCCCATTTCGCCAAAAACATCAAAAAAGTTTCCTCAATCGCAAGCTCATAGGTGGGGCCGTGGATTATGACAATATGAGCCCCTCCGTCTTCCTCCTATGGCTTGTCACAGTTCCTTTCCTAGCCTACTCTTCCCATGCTTCTGTCCCACTTCTAGGTATATTATCCAATTAATACTCTCATGACTGCATTCACCATCTTCATTCTTTAGGGTTAACCTTGTTTTTTCAATGCTTGCATCATTGTGTATACAATGTAATACTTTTTCATGAGATTTTCATCAGCAACAAGGATTTCAATTGTATGTCTTTGTGATTATATGGCCATCACATTAGTTGGTCACATGAATTATAATTCTGTCACCATTTTATGACAGATCATCCAGGAACCCGGCTAACCATTTCTTATAGTGAAATTTTATTCCAACAATGTTTTTTTGGTTCATAGAACTCAAACATGAAACCTTGTTATACTCGTACCAACGACATAATCATATTGAGATCACATAGGGACTCTAGTAATAGTGATTTTATGGTGATCTTTGATATTGTAAACCATTAGTGGTTAAGGTGACCTTGTAGTTGAAATTGCAAACTTTGGTTAAAAGCTTACTCGTGAATGCATGGAGGAGTTTGTAACATGATGGATGATGCATGGATGCAGGGTATTATATAGACTGTGGAGGTTCGAAGGAGGTAACGGTAGACAATCTGAAATACGTTCCTGATGGAAGTTACATCAAGGTGGGAAACATCACCCCGATCAACAAGCCAGGCTTGTTGCCTATACTGTCCACACTGCGTTACTTTCCCGACGCGTCGGCCAGAAAATATTGCTATTCGTTGCCGGTACTCAAGGGCAGCAAATACCTGGTGAAGACCGTGTACTACTACGGAGGTTTCGATGGAGGGAAGCAGCCTCCGGTGTTCGATCAAATCATTGAAGGGACAAGATGGAGCGTTGTGAACACCACGGAGGACTATGCCAAAGGCCTTAGCTCCTACTTTGACATCACGGTGGTGCCTTCGGGGAAGACCTTGAGCGTGTGCTTGGCCAGGAACGAACACACCGGTAACTCAAGCCCTTTCATTTCGGCCCTGGAGGTGAGGAACTTGGATGCTTCTTTGTATAATCCCACTGACTTCTCCAAGTACGCGCTTGTAACCGTCGCCAGAAGTGCCTTTGGAGCTGAAGATATCATTGGGTAAATACATCAATATTTCAGCTTTTTATTTTCTTTAGAGTATGGGGTTGATTAAATAAGTTACTCGGAGAAATAAGAGCGATCAAGGTTTAAAGGTTCATTTTTGTTTGAAGATTCTGATCAAGTTGTTTGCTTGTGGAGCTAGTTTTCCAGATGACAAATTTAACCGGATGTGGCAACCATACAAGGACGAGAATCCTGTTGTGGAAAGCCATTCAAATATAACCTCTACAGACTTTTGGAACCTCCCTCCAGTTAAAGCACTCAAATCAGGACTTACCACTAGTCGAGGGAAGATACTTGAGATTGACTGGCCTCCTATGTCCCTTCCAAGCACCTACTACTACATTTCCCTCTATTTCCAAGATAACAGACAACAAAGCCCTTACAGTTGGAGGATTTTTGATGTTTCTATTAATGGCCACACCTTCTTTTCCAACCTTAATGCCACAGCTAAGGGTGTCACTGTTTATGCTGCTCAATGGCCACTCTTTGGCCAGACCAAAATTTCATTGATCCCTGCTGCAGGAACACCCGTTGGACCTGTCATCAATGCTGGAGAAATTTATCAGATTCTACCTCTTGGTGGTCGAACTCACACTAGAGATGGTAACTTACTCATCTCTCCATTTTGCAATCTTTATGCCATGACTGTGTCCATATGAAATATATTGCCATCGTGAAGCTACTGTTCGAATCATTTAATTGTTGTTATTATCCATAGTAATTGCAATGGAGGATTTGGCAAGAAGCCTTCAGAATCCACCTGCTGATTGGAACGGTGATCCTTGCCTACCTAAAGGAAATTCGTGGACTGGGCTTACATGTTCTAATGGTTTTCATGCACGAGTCACAACACTGTAAGTTCACCAATAAGCTACAGCACTAGTTAGATTCCGCTGAAGTCTGCTTTTTTTGGTTCATTTGACTCAATTCATTAGTAAATGAGTGGAATAATGTATCTACCAACATTTGTCATCTTCTTGTGCCTTTTATGTTTAATGGTTGATTCACAATCACATATTTTGGTTTTTGAATATGTGAAGGAACCTGACTAATGCTGGGCTGTCTGGGACACTTACTCCCACCCTTGGCCATCTAAGTGCACTAGCTCATCTGTATGGAATGCTGCCATTTTTACTTCAAAAATGCTAAGTCATTCCGTCTTTTGGTTGTTTCTAACTACTGAAGCATGCCCCTTTGTGAATATTTGCTTATAGGTGGCTTGGGGGAAACAAACTCACAGGCACTATCCCAGATTTGAGTGGACTGAAGGATTTACAAACTTTGTATGTGGCCCAAAAGATGCATAATCATCTCACATTATTCATAATTTGAGATTTCTTAAATTGTCCAAAGTAATTACCCAGAACTTTAACCCCCTTTTTTCTTTGATCTTTGTTACATCTAAGGCATTTGGAAAAGAACAACTTTGAAGGATCACTTCCTCCAACAACAGAGAAACTCCCAAGACTGCGTGAAATGTAAGATCTTACCATTTTATAACAAAACACTCACATTCTTTGAAAAATATCCTTCAAAGGATAATGTCATCACTCATTATATTTCCCCCCACTTTCTCTCTCTCTTTCTCACATCAATCCACTAACTTGTGTGTGCCCTGTGACAAATGGTGTCTGCAAAACCAGTTCTTCTGATTTTCAGGGGGAAGTTGGCAAACCTGACGGTAAAAGCGAAGCGAAGTGAAATTACAAGTAAGCGCAACACTATAATTTTGTACCTATGCTAATTATAGCTCTAACAACACTAATAGAGTTCCTCTGAAGTTCAAGTCCAAATTGCTAGTTATAACCGTGCATTTTCGGTTTCAAGGTGGCTCTAGGGATTCATCGATGACAATTGAATGAGCACAAAGCCATTGCAATCGGCTTTAACATAATCGTTGTGTTTGATTGATGGGGCGTGCAGTTATGATTGTATGCTTTTGCTGCAAATATTATCTGTAATTATACCATGATCTATGGAGTATATATATGATAATAGAATATGATTCAAATAATCTTCTTTTTTTTTTTTTTTTTTTTTTTTGAGGATGAGTCTTTCGTTCTAGTAGTTACATTATGAGATAGATGCTAATCTAGCCAATAATAACATAGCACAAGTTCATACATCATCTGTAATAAGTATTCTTCCCAACTTTATGGTCATCAGGATATTTATCTGCTTTCTTGTTATTTTAGAAGAAAGAATCCCACATCCTGAGATTTGTTAATATATATATATATATATATATATATATATATATATATATATATATATTTACATTTTAAATAATATATATTTTAGATAAATTAAATATTGATTAATATGATTTTAAGTCAATATCTGTTTTTAGTTTAACAGTAGTTACTAGTTAGGTTGATTGTTTTTACCTGTATAGTAAGCTCATTTAATAAATATTAAATAATTTGAAAACTTATAATAAACAATTTAAAACATGTCTCCTCAAACAAATGCAGACTTATTTCGAACTATATCTTTCATATTATATAATTTATTGTTTATAATATTAAAAATAATTTTGATTAAAAAATAAAAGTAATTTAGGCGAAGCAATTCAAAAGAACAGTGGCAACTTATTTCCAAATCGGATTGTAGTTTAAAATTATATAAGTGGTTTCTACCCCAAAGTCTATTTGGTCTAAATAACAATACACTCTAAATCCTCAAACAATATATATTTGGTTCAAACCTTACTCATGGAATCATCAATAAAATATTCTAATAAAAATTAATAGATTTATAATTAATGATCCAAAATAGATCACTTGATAAGGTGGTTTCCTTATAGTATCACTCTTAATCTAAAATATTAGTTTAAGTATGTAAGCACCTGTTTTTGTGCTTTAATATGAAACGTGTGAGATGATTTATGATGAAATAATTAAATTTAAATTTAAGGATAATAATTGTGTTACTAGTAATGAAGTAAACATAATATATAAGTGGTGGTGTAGTAAAAGCAGTTAGGGTTTGCTTTTGGGCTTAAAATATTGACATAAAATATAATAAATTATTATTATTATTATTATTAATAAAAAAATATAATCCGCTTTAGAATTTATTGAGCCGAATATAGTGAATAATGTTGGAAAAAGAGAAATGTTCACCAATAAAACACTCCTTCCACATATAGTATAAGCAATAAAAATAAAGATAATAGAGAAATATTTAAAGAGAATAAGATGATTTATAGAGAGGAAAATGAGATTTTTTTATAAGCCTCTTATTAAGTTATTATAGGTAATAATTTATATTTGTTTTAATGTCAATGATTACCCTTTAAATGCAATATTATGTATAATCAAATAATATGTATATGCATTATTATTATAATATGGATTAATTGGGAGAATATTTCCATTACATGTAATAAATGTGAAGATCTGGACAGGTGCATGATTCTCCAAGCTCAAAATCTAATTTTAACATGGATGAAAGAGCTAATCAAGTCTCATTTATAAATTTTTATAAGACTTATTTTAGATATTAACGAATCCATGTTACTTGTTGATTTACATGAGTCTATTGTTTTTCTCTTTGTTTGCAGGTGTGACCAAGTCAATTCGAGGACTACAAGTTTTTCTTAACAATTGTTGAGTTGCATTTTATTCAAACTAACAATTTATAAAGTATCATTAATATTAAAGTGATTCTGATCCAGAATAATGATCGATGTGGGCTCGATATAAAGTCCTAAGGTATGCTCAATGTAGAGTTATGACCGATGTGTGTTCGATGTAGAATTATGACTAAAGTGTGCTCGATATAGAGCTATTAGTGAATTGTGCTTCATATAGAGTTATGACCAAGGTGAGGAGGACAATTACATTCATGTTAAATGTTCTTTTGATATGGAGCTTGGTAATTATGACAACGTATTTAATTTGGTGATATTGTGTACTATTGTATGACGTGCTTGTATAATTGCTATGATGCTCAGATACAATATAACCCGATTAATATATAATTTGGATAATACATCTCAAATAAAATGTAGTTCAATTTTAATGTATAACTCGGATTATTTGAGATGAATTCTTTTTATTTGTTTAAGTTGCTCTACAAAGACTCTATCTTATAAATTTGACAAAAGCTATGGAGGTTTCATCTTTTCACACTAAATTGTACTAGGTAAGAATACTAACGTGTTGCGATAACTATGTTTTATGATGACGTATTGTAGTAGTTATGTTCTTTCGCTCTAGTTTCTTGCTAGGAGAGTAAGCTTATATATGTTATATTTTAAGTCGAGTTGTGTTAACTACGACTTTCTTATATTAGTACAAAGCTAAGAGTAATGTTGAGTATAACACGGAGCTATGTATAAAATGAAGCTAAATATAACACGAAGTTAAGTATAACATAAAGCTAGGTGTGAAGTAATTCTTTTGGAAAACTATATTAACATATAACATTTAAATTTGAGTTATATTGTTTACCTCAGTGGCGGATCTTGACCATTCATCTTGAGAGGCCCAATTAATATATTATTAATAAATAAATAATAAATAAATATAAAAGGAAGAAAGAAGATGAAAGGGTGAAAAGATAAAATTCTAGATATATACTTAAATATATTAAATGATCATTAAGTTTGAGGCACTAGTACAGAAAACACCTTTAACATCGGTTCTTAGCAGCTTTCTACATCGGTTCTAGAACCGATGTAGATACAACCGATGTAGAAAGTTGGTGAGTTTTAACATCGGTTAAGAACCGATGTAGAAAGTCTGACTTTCCACATCGGTTCTAGGCCATAACCGATGTAGAAAGTCTGACTTTCCACATCGGTTCTAGGCCATAACCGATGTAGAAAGTCTGACTTTCCACATCGGTTATAGCTATAACCGATGTGGAAAATCAGACTTTCTACATCGGTTATGGCCTAGAACCGATGTGGAAAGTATTAAAAATCACTTTCTACATCGGTTATGGCCATAACCGATGTGGAAAGTCATATTTTTTTTTAAATACGAATTTTAGTTTTTGATTTTTCAGAACCTGTACAGCATTTTAAATATTTACAGCTACTCAGAATGTTAATCTATATATAGAGGACATGCATTAACACACAAGTAAACATAATGTATATTATATATCTACATTGTATTGTATCAACAAACAATAAACATGTATTATATTCTAAGTTTATATATACAAAGAAACTAGCAGTCCTAATGTTTCACAATTAAATTCAATCACGACTATAGTTCTTAATAACAAAATCTGTCCAAATTCGTCTAATGTCATCAATCTCTGCTTCACTTATTGGATGACCATCATCGAATATCTACAAAAAAAAAACATTTCAGATAAGCAGAAGTAGGCAAATATATGTCAATGACATAGATATAGTCATAACACATACCAAATTCCATGAATCTGTGATATTTGCTGTGATGATTGTTAACATATGTCTCATCACATAATATCCGCACTCCCAACTTCCTTTTTGCTTATTACACTATAAGAAAAAAAAACATTAAATACAGAAAATGAGTAAATTAAAGTTAAGAATTTGAAAGATAATGTCCTTACACGTGGAAGTATCCATGTGGGTTTCTTTTTAGGCTTACCCTCCATGACTGAGTATGCTTCTATACACCTATAAAAGATTAAATGGAAAATACTTCATATTAAGACATGTGGAACTTAAAATGAAATGAATGAAATATTATACAAGGGTGTTAGTATACTTATCTTAAACAATTGAATGTTGTTTGGATCGGGATTTGGGAATGAAGCACAATTATTATGAAGTACTTACTTATGAATATAAAAAGTAAAATCTGGATACTATTTAGCTCAAAGGAGTGAAGCACAGATCTTTATAGTTATTTAATCTGTCATGAACCAGACCTAGAGTATTTAATTAGTCACAAAGACAGATTCATATATAAGGGTGTTAGTATACTTACACATCAATAATCTGTTTAATTTCCTTTTTGGGTTTATTCCATAAAGAGCATAAAAAAATAGTCTCATTACGTTTAGGACAAAGGATAAACAGTTGCCAGTGAGACCTACAAAAAATGTCGCTCAATTAGCAATTCTTAAGAGATTCAAAGTTTGAAAGTAAGTAATTTAAAAAAACTTACCCATAATGATATGGTACATGACGTCTTTGCTTAGTGTGAAAATGGAATTACCTCTATTCAGAGGCAACAAACTTAAACAACTCAAACTATAATCCAAACTGAAATAGTACTGGAACAACAGTAAAACTCCAGGAACAAAACAAACAACACAAAGAACAAACCTAAATCAACAACATAAGAAACAAACCCAAATGAAAAACAAGAGAACCAAATATAATCAATACCCCAAAGCCCTACACCCCAGCGTGGAAACCCATAGCCTTAACTCTTCCGCTAAGAGACTCGGACCAGAGCGACATCAACCAACCCAACAGGGCTTGGATAACACCAATCTCAACCCCACGAGAATAACCAAGTGAAAATCACATATTCAAGTCAAACTAAACGGAAATAATAATACAAAACCCAGAATAAACATGTCTACATACATTAAACCCAGGCAGAATCAGTCCACGACCAAACAAAACAATCCAGAATCAAGGAAAATGCATAAAGGTAATTGACAAAACAAGGATGAGAAGCCAATAGGATAGACCCACGGACCTGGTCCGAATCACCTCTGGTTCGCGACGAGATCGAAGGTGCGCAGGTGCAATGAGGAGGAGCTCCTAGAGGGTTTCAGAGAGGTGAAGACGAGGGTGGCGCGTCGCAGTTCTTGGTGCGCGTCGCAGTTCCTGGTGCGCGTCGCAGTTCTTGGTGCACGGCAAGGGTGGTTTTCGCTTGGGGATTCGATTGGGGAAACGGAGGTTAGGGATTCGATTGGGGGAAGGAGATGGGAGAGACAGTGGTTTTCGCTACTGCGATAGGGGCAAGGAGACGGTGGTTTTCGCTACTGCGAGAATGAATTTGGTAATGGCTAGGAGCAAGGGAAGAATTCCAGAGGGAGTCGAGTCTGTAATTGGGTCTGGGAGTCGAGTCTGTAAGGGCAAGAGTGGAGTCTAGGGCTTACTGTCTAAAATTTTTATTATTATTTTTTTTTTAAGACTTTCCACATCGGTTCATGGGGGAACCGATGTAGAAAGTAAAATGGTATATCAGATGACCGATCAGAATGGCTTTATGACCGATCAGAACCGGATGATCGATCAGAATGAGATTATGACCGATCAGAATTGTTTTAAATCAGAGTAGATAGCACTTTCCACATCGGTTCATGGGGGAACCGATGTAGAAAGTGAAATAGTATATCAGATGACCGATCAGAATGGCTTTATGACCGATCAAAACTGGATGATCGATCAGAATGAGTTTATGACCGATCAGAATTATTTTAAATCAGAGTAGAAAGCACTTTCCACATCGGTTCATGGTGGAAACGATGTAGAAAGTACTTTCTACATCGGTTCCCATCTGAACCGATGTGGAAAGGCTTTAAAAAAATTTCTACATCGGTTCTTTAACAACCGATGTAAAAAGTCCGATGTTAAAAGTGTTTTTTGTACTAGTGAGGGGAACAAAATCATAAATTATATGAGAGTTACAAAATTGAGAAGGGGCTGAAAGGATAAAATTGTAAATATACAAATAAATATATTAAATGTTCATTATGTTTGGGGGGCCAAAATCATAAATTACATGGGAGTTACAAAACTTTGGGGGGGCCACGGCCCCCTCAGCTCCCAAGAAGATCCGCCACTGGTTTACCTCAACTATAGTTATGCCTTTAGACAAGTTGTGTTTCATGTCCATATATGTAAATTTGTTCTCTAGTAAGTCCGACTAGGGGATCTGAATAAGGTTGGACCCATGAGATCATTTTGCTTGGGTTCATGTGAGCTGAAATCATCATAGTGAAAGTGATATGAGACAATGTTCTTAGTTTAAGTGACCAAGCTATGTTGAACATTAAATAAATTGGTTTAAAGAGCCAATTCGAATAAGATCATTTATGATGTCTCAGAGTTTTCTACAGTTCTCAACGATGTGGCCATATTTTGATGTCATGTACATTGTTTTTGACTGATATGCATTAGGGGGTTTGACTACTGGTTTTGGTAGTTTGACAAGTTTTAGGTTGTATGCTTCTCATAGGACAATTTTTACACTAGCCTTTAAAGGTGTAAATTTTCTTTCTTCACCCCTGTCATCCTGTTTGAATCATTTGAGATAAACCCTCTTTTTCTTGGTCTCTTCTCTTTATAAATTTAATATTCTCCTTGAGTTGTGTGAGCCTAGAGGCTTGATCAGGTTAAGAGAAAGGTTATCAATGGTGATGCTTACTCATTAAATCGTTTTATAAATTTTCTCAAATATTCATTTCGCTCTTGTCTCAACTTGTGAAAAGAGAGTGAGGTTGGATGATGTGGTCTCGTAGTTGCAAAATTAACTCAAAATTTTTGAGTTAACATTTCAAAGGATTTTATTGACTTGGGAGGTAGATCATAAAACCATTTGAGTGTTGTCCCTTCAAAGTTCTAGGAAAAACTCAACATAGGAATGCATCATTGTCATTTAATACGTTAATTGTGTTAAGTAGGACTAGATGTGCACATGTAGATCTATTCCTCATCCAAACCTCTCTATAGAAGGGGCTTTCTATGTAGAAGGTAATTCTGTGCTAAAATCCTAATAGTGAAGGGACTTTTGAGTTTTAACCTTGGTTGTCCTTGATAGAGATATCATATATATATTCTTTCATTATTTTTCTATTTTTCCATTTTGTTAGTTTGTTATTGTACAACTGTAATATCATAGATAACAACTTTCTGTTAAGCCTTGTATAAATAAACCATTTTTGGTTTATACTCTATTAGTGTTTACCCTTTGTAATTTTTCTTACAAAAATGAGAAATCTTTTCTTTCTCGTGCACTTTGTATAGAACTATTATGGTATCAGAGGCACACGAGAATAGTTCGATAGAGAGAGAGTTTTTTCCAAATGATTTGAAGGCGAGTGTAATACTATGAAATGAAGGAATCACCTTGCTTGCAAGCATGAAGATCTTCTAGTAAACTGGCGATACAAAATTTATCACCATTAGAGAATCATTGTTAAAGATTGGTCCATATTTCAGAGGAAAAATCCATCCACATCACCGATTGCTTGATAGAGGACGTCATTGAATGTGTTAACCAGGAGATGACCATCTTGTTGCATCTGCTCCAGGCTTTCTGATGAACAACGTCAACGATGGGCAAGGAAGAGTACCAAGAACAATTTTTTCTTTGTTCTTGGTTTCAAGAGCGACGATCATATCGTGCCTCTATTGTTGATAGTTATTTTCATCAAGTAGAGGAGTGACGAGAATGAGAGCAGAATTCTCTCCTGGGTGAAGATACAGAGGATGTGACGGAGTGAGAAGAGGATAAGAAGCTAATGGTGGGGCAGCCATGAGAGAAGGAAGAAAAAAAATGGCACAAGTTGAACCCTCCTCTTTCAACGAAGCTAACAAGTTTGAATCTTGGCAACAAGCTATGAATTCTGAACTCCAAGTTCTGCATCGAAACAACCCTTGGACCTTGGTTTCTCTTCCTCATGGTAAAAGGCCTATTGGTTACCGTTGGGTTTACAGGATCAAACATAAAGTAGATGAATCTATTGATAGATATAAAACTCGTTTAGTGGCAAAGGGCTTCACTCAAACCCAAGGAGTTGATTACTATGAAACTTTCTCACCAGTAGTAAAACTCACTAATGTGCACCTTGTTCTTGCTTTTGCTAGTGCCATAACTGGTTTCTTCATCAATTAGATGTGGATAATACTTTTCTTCATGGTGACTTGTCAGAAGATATTTACATGAAGCCTCCACTCAGTCTCACTTTACCTTAATCAGATCTGGTCTATAAACTTCAGAAGTCTCTTTACGGCCTCAAGCAAGCAAGTCGCAACTGGAATCACAAGCTCACTTTTAAACTCTTTTCTCTTAGGTATAAACAAAGTGTTATAGATCATTCACTTTTTGTGGAACATTCTCTGCTAATGATTACCATCATTATAGTTTACGATGATGATATCTTTGTCTTAGGCAATGATTTATTTGAAATTGATTATGTTAAACACCATCTTCATACCAAGTTCTGCATTAAAAATCTTGGTCCTCTAAAATACTTTCTTGGGTTTGAAATCTTTCGATCAAAAGTAGGTTTATGCTTGAATTAGCACAAATATTGCTTGGAATTAATTTCTGAAGCCGGTATACTTCGCTGCAAACCATCATCAACACCCCCGGATCCTACAGTTCACTTACATGCTGATACTAGAGAGCTATTCATAGATCCTTCCTCATATTATCTTTTAATTGAGAGATTGACATATCTCACTAATACTAGGCCGGACATTGCCTTTTTTATACAACAATTAAGCCAGTTTATTTCTTCTCCAAGATAACCTCATCTGCAACAGGCTATGAGAATTATACAATATTTGAAAAATGCTCCAGGAAATGGCTTATTATATGCTGCTGAAAATTCTTTAAAAGTGCACACATATTCTAATTATAACTGGGCCACCTATGCTACTACAAGAAGATTTGTTTATGGATTCTGTATCTTTATTAGTACTTCTCTTGTTGCATGGAAGTCAAAGAAGCAAACAACCGTATCAAGGTCATCCTCTGAAGCTGAATCTAGATCTCTTGCTTCCCTAACCTATGAGATACAATGACTCCATTACTTGTTTCAAGATCTTCATGTCCCTGTTTCCACACCCTATTTTGTTTTCTGTGATAATAATTCTGCTATCTACATTGTCAAGAACCCTTAATTTCATGAACGCACCAAGCATATCGAGATTGATTGCTATGTTACAAGACAAAAGATTATTGAAGGTCTTATCAAACTTTTTCTTGTTCCTTCCAACAACCAAATTGCTGACATCTTTAAAAATAAATCTCTTCATCCATCTATATTCAAATCTATTGTATCCAAGTTAAGCATGCACAACATCCATGTTTATCTTGAGAGAGGCTGATAAAGATATCATAGATATATTCTTCCATTATTTTTCTATTTTTCCATTATGTTAGTTTAGTATTGTACAACTGTAATATCATAGATAACAACTTTCTGTTAAGCCTTATATATATAAACCATTTTTGGATTATACTTTGTTAGTTTTTACCCTTTGTAATTTTTCTTATAGTAATGAGAAATCCTCTCTTTCTCGTGCACTCTATCTAGCACTACCAATCCTCGAACATGATGATAATCAAATTTCTTCCCACTCACTTTAGACCCAATTTGAGTATCTCTCCGGTTAGACTCTCCCTCGATGTGAGTCTCTCCGTCTAAGGGTGAAGATTGATACCACAATTGAGATTGATACCTTGAGAAAATATAGTGTCTCAAAGGTGACAATTGATACCACAATTGGGATTGATGGCATGATGAGGTATGTCTCAGGGGTGACCTTGCCACGCAATTGCCTCTTTAATTCCTCATTCTACTTTCTGAAGACTTCTATCTCCTCCCTATAATTACTCCACTCTAGCAATCTCTCCAAGGATATTTGCCTAACTCATTTTTTGTGTCACCTCTGTTGAAACATACAAGGATATGAATGTTGAACATACATGGATATGAAGCCTGTAGATTTTGATGATGATTCAAGAACAAAAGTCTTAAAGATTTGAAGACTTGTAATATTATGTAATAACTCTATTTTGATGATTTTGAGTCTGTAATATTAGAGTCTAAGATATCCAGCACATAGTCTACTCTTTAGAAGCTTCAAAAACTCATTTTTATCAAAAACACATTGGATTAATCGATTAAATAGCAGGATAATCAATTATTACAAAGAGAAAAACCATTTTCTGTATCAGCTCTCTGGAATAATCGATTAAAGCTTTTGTTAATCAATTAACAGGGCTGTTAATCGATTAACAACTCAAATAATCGATTAAACTTCGTGGTTAAGGGTTCCTGATGATTTTGGCTTTGTAATAATCGATTAACACTCAAGATAATCGATTATTTCAGTCAGATATGTGTTTTGAATTTCAAAATTGGACCAAGTTTCGAAAACCCTAGTCCCAATTCATCAGGTTTTGAAAATCCCCAATTCCCAAACCCTAATTCGTCTACTTAAAGTTCTCTAAGGCTCTCTGCAAAGTAAACAACCTTTTTCAAACAAAAGTTGAGAGCTGTGATTGCCAGAGAACTGTTTGTTGGAGGAAAAAAGGGCTTTTGGAACCTAGTGTGGGCTAGAAGCGATAAGAATCACTAAGTGGGTTTTCTTGGTGGATTGTGTGTTGTGCCGTCTCTAGGGAAATTTGTTCTTCATCTCTTGTGTGACTCAAGAGAGGTGTATTCTTTACTTTATCTTCTTATTTGTAATTTGATTGTATAACCGTGATTATAGTGACAACGTTAATCCTCTGTTTGAGTGATTAACAACTGGAAGTAGGGTCTTTTGATCCGAACCAGTATAAATCATCTGTGTAAGACTTTATCCTTGATCTATTTACTTTACACAATAATTTAATCGGTGAATTTTGGGAAAATTTTTAAAACCCTAATTTTTGTTAAGAAACCAATTAACCCCCCTCTTGGTTTCTGCCCGAAAACGCAAACATTCTGCTGCGCGATTCTAACAAGTGGTATCAGAGCTTGCTTTGATAGTCATTCAATTTTTTGAAAATGGCCGAACAAAATCAAACGTTTGCCGAGGGTGCTTCTATCAATAGACCCCCACTTTTTGCGGGTCAAAATTATCCCTTTTGGAAAGTTAGAATACAAATATTTTTAGAGTCTGTTGATAGAGGTGTTTGGGACGCAATTTTAAACGGTCCCTATATTCCTAAAATTTCTGAAAACGGAGTAGATGTTCCAAAACCATTTTCTAGATGGGCGGCGGAAGAAAATAGAAAAGCTCAATATGATGTTAGGGCTAGAAATATAATTTCATCTACTTTAACCCTTGATGAGTTTTACAAGATCTTCGTTTGTAAAAGTGCTCAAGAGATGTGAGAAATGTTAAGAGTGACCCATGAAGGTACCGACGACGTTAAGAGAGCACAAAAAAATTCACTAATCCAAGAATATGAGATGTTCCGAATGCAACAAGGAGAAACAATCTTTGACGTTCAAAAGCGTTTCACACACATTGTGAACCATCTCACCGGGTTAGGTAAAATTTTTTATGTTGATGAATTAAACGTAAAAATTTTGAAATCTTTGGATAGGAAATGACAACCTAAGGTGACGGCTATCACAGAGTCACAAAACCTTGCCACAATGTCTATGGCGGCGCTCTTTGGAAAGTTGAGAGAGCATGAGCTTGAACTAGGAAGGCTAAATGATGAAGAAGGTCAACACCAAAAGAGAAACCTAGCCTTCAAAACTGAAATTTCCAAAGATCAGAGTAAAAAGGAAGAAGAAGACTCGGAGAATGAAGAAGAAGAATTGAGTCTTATGATAAAGAAATTTACCAAATTCATGAAAGCCAAAGGGAAGCATCCATTCAAAGGTAAGGGAAAGGTAAGAGAAAATACTTCCTTAAATATCAAATGTTATGGTTGTGGTGAAATAGGACATGTGAAAACCAAATGTCCAAACAAGAAGAATGAAGATAACAAAGGCAAGAAAATTTTCAAGAAGAAAGCCTACATCGCTTGGGACAATAGTGATTTGAGTTCGGAGTCAACTAATTCGGAAATAGAAGCTAACATTTGCTTGATGGCAAATGATAATATATCTTCCGACTTTGAGGTTAGTGATTCCGACTCATCTTCAAGTGATGATGAAAATAACTTTGATGAATTACAAAATGCATATGAAGAATTGTTTAATGCTTTTAAGGACTTGAAAAATGAATACAAAGCTGTGAAAAAGAGTTTGAATAGATCCGAAAAGGAGGTGGAGTCCTTAAAAACGAAAATTGCATGTTTAGAGGAAAAGGAAACCTTAGAAACGAAAATTGTATGTTTAGAAGAAAAAGATAATAAGAATATAGCATGTGCATCATGTAAAGAGTATGAATATGATATTGATATACTTAATCATTTGCTTGATAAAGCCGAGAAGGAAATAAGTGATAATAATAAGGATAAAGTTGCTATTGCTCAAAATAGAGAAAACCATCATGTTCCTTTAAAAAAGCCTAAAATTAAAAATAGAAGAGTATGGGTTGAAAAAGGAACTAAAACTTCAATAGTTAGAAATGCATCATATTCAAAAACTACATCTAAAGCATGCTTTTATTGTATGAAACATGGTCATACCTCAAATAGATGTAAAATTAAGCATTTTGGTGTTCCTAAAGGAAAATATGTTTGGGTTCCTATTGTTAAATGACTTGTTTGTCTCTAACCCCAAGGACCCAAAAGTTATGGGGACCTAAGATTACTATGTTCTTGTTTTGTAGGAAACTTCCAAATCAAAGAAGTCTATGTGGTATCTTGATAGTGGATGCTCAAAACATATGACCGGAGACAAAATGAAATTTGTAAGTTTCAAAGCTAAAGAACAAGGATATGTAACCTATGGGGACAAAAACAAAGGAAAGATTCTTGGAAATGGAAATATAGGTGGTGCAAACACTTTGGAGATAAAGGATGTGCTTCTTGTTGATGGGCTAAAGCATAATCTCCTAAGTATAAGTCAACTTTGTGACAAAGGATTCAAGGTAATCTTTGAAAGTAAATTTTGTACCATACATTTGATAGATTCCAAAAATGTAGCATTGAAAGGCATTAGGCATAATAATATATATTTGATTGATTTGGATTGTATACATGATACTAGTATAACATGCTTAGTTGCTAAGAAAGAGAACCCATGGTTATGGCATAAGAGAGCGGCTCATATAAATATGCATCATTTAAACAAATTAATATCAAAGGACTTAGTTTTTGGTTTGCCTAAGTTAAAATTTGAAAAAGATAGATTATGTGATGCATGTCAAAAAGGTAAACAAGTAAAATCATCATTTAAATCAAAGAATGTTATTTCCACATCAAAACCTTTAGAATTATTACATTTATATTTATTTGGTCCTTCTAGGATAAAAAGTTTTGGTGGAAATTATTATTGTGATTGTTGATGACTTTTCTAGATATACTTGGACATTTTTCTTAACATTGAAAAGTTAAGCTTTTAAGGTCTTTAGGAAGTTTGCAAAGCAAATTCAAAATGAGAAAGACTTAAGAATTAAAGTTTTAAGAAGTGACCATGGTGGTGAGTTTCAAAATGAAAGGTTTGAAAATTATTGTGAGGAAAATGGAATATTGCATAATTTTTCTGCACCTAGGACTCCCCAACAAAATGGTGTAGTAGAAAGGAAAAATAGGTCACTAGAGGAACTTGCTAGAACAATGTTAAATGAATCAAGTGTTCCTAAATATTTTTGGGCTGATGCTGTGAGTACTGCATGTTATGTTTTAAATAGGATGCTCATTAGGCCAATTATAAAATCAACTCCTTATGAATTATTAACTGATAGAAAGCCTAATGTTGCTCATTTGAAAATATTTGGATATAAATACTTTGTGTTAAATAATGGAAAGGAAAACTTAGGAAAATTTGACTCAAAAGCCGATGAGGGCATTTTCTTAGTTTATTCACTAACTAGCAAAACTTATAGAGTGTTCAATAAAAGAACTTTAAATGTTGAAGAATCTGTACATGTTACTGTTGATGAAATTGTAGACCTTGGGGGAAATTCTCTTGAGTCAAATAAAGAACTTGCAGGTGATGATGAGTACATAAGAGAGGCTCTTAAAGAATTGTATTTGAATGAGAATGAGTCTTCTCAACCAACTGAATTAGCAAAAGAATTACAATCACCAAGAGGACTTTCAATGGACAATATAATTGGTGATATCTCAAAAGGGATAAGAACTAGAAATATGACTAATTTTTGCATGTCTGTAGTTTTTGTTTCACACATAGAACCCAAAAGTGTTGAAAAAGTGCTTAAAGATGACCAATGGTGCATAGCAATGCAAGAAGAACTTAATCAATTTGAAAGGAATCAAGTCTGGGAATTAATCCCAAGAGAAGAATCACATCAAGTAATTAGAACAAAATGGGTATTTAGAAAAAAACTTGATGAAGATGGAAATATAACAAAGAATAAAGCCAGACTTGTTGTCAAAGGTTACTGTCAAGAGGAAGGTATTGATTATGATGAAACTTATGCTCCTGTTGCCAGGTTAGAGGCTATACGCCTACTTCTTGCTTATGCATCATTGATGAAATTTAAATTATATCAAATGGATGTTAAAAGTGCATTTCTGAATGGGTTTATCAAAGAAGAAGTTTATGTGGAACAACCCCCTGGATTTGAAGATTTTAATTATCCAAATCATATTTTTAAATTGAAGAAAACATTATATGGTTTGAAACAAGCTCCTAGGTTTTGGTATGAAAGATTAAGTAGTTTTCTAACTTCAAATGATTTTTCTAGAGGAAAAATTGATTCTACTTTGTTTATAAAGAAAGTAAAAGAACATATCTTATTGGTTCAAGTATATGTTGATGATATCATTTTTGGATCAACTGATAATTATTTGTGTGTAGAATTTGCTAAGATAATGCAGAGAGAATTTGAAATGTCTATGATGGGAGAATTAACGTTCTTCCTTGGACTTCAAATCAAACAACTTAAAGATGACATTTTTGTCTCTCAAACCAAATACTGCAAAGACATTCTCAAAATTTTTGGAATGGACACTTCAAAGGAAGCTAACACACCCATGGGAACTTCATGCTATTTAGACAAGGATGAATTAGGTTTGGAAATTAATCAATCTATGTATAGAGGTATGATATGTTCACTATTATACTTAATTGCAAGTAGACTTGATATTATACATTCTGTTTGTGTGTGTGCTAGATTTCAAGCATGTCCAAAAGAATCTCATTTAATTACAATAAAAAGAATTTTAAAATATTTAAAAGGAACTACATGTTTTGGCTTATGGTATCCATCTGAAGCTTCTCCTAGTTTAATATGTTATTCTGATGCTGATTATGGTGGATGTAAAATAGATAGAAAGAGTACTAGTGGAACATGTCATTTGTTAGGATCATCATTAGTGTCTTGGCATTATAAGAAACAAGCATGTGTTGCTTTATCCACTACTGAAGTTGAATATATTGCTGCTGGTAATTATTGTGCTCAAATTTTATGGATGAAACAACAATTAGAAGACTATAGTATCTGTCTAAGTGATATTCCCACTAGTGCAAAAAGGGGCTTTTACGTTAGGTATTTAGGGCTTTTTACGTTGTATTTAAGTCCGACGTTAAAGCGGGAGACGTAAATTTACGTCGGACCCTTTTGCCCGACGTAGATTTACGTCAGTTATCAAGATCCGACGTAGATTTACAATAAACAGACGTAAAAACCTTTTCAATTTAAAAAAAAACAGAAAATTTACGTCGTATATGGTATACGCGACATAAATTTACGTCGCATATACCAATACGCGACGTAAATTTACGTTGCATATACCAATATGCGACGTAAATTTACTGTTTTTTTTTAAATTCGGTTTATTTATTCTGTTTTACAACTAAAACCTACAAATAGTAATCCAGACAGTCCAGAAGTTCAGTTTTCTTTAGCTAGTAAATTAAAAATATAATATTATATAATTCAAACTACATAATAAAACAATATAATACAAACATACAAACTAAAAAATCTATTACAAACTAAGCTACCTATACAAACTAAGCTACCTATACAAACTAAGCTACCTATACAAACTAAACTAAACTACATAATACACACAATATAATATGAACAAAAACTTAAAAAATAATGTACTAGAATTGTTGAACAAAAAATTTTGCCCATTGTTCTCTAATTTCTGTAATCTCAGATTCTCGTAATGGAGATGGATCTTGAAATACCTGAAACATGAATTTGACTCTTGTAAGCATGCAACATGAATAAAGTTAAATAAACTTAACTAATGTTAAAAGTAATTACCTCAGATCCAAGAATCAATTAAACCCGCACAAACTATGACTCTCATCCAATACATTACATAATAACCACATTCAAATGAGTCAGTTTGCTTATTACATTGAAATGATGAAAAAAACATAATATTATTTTCAAAATTGAAATACAAACAATAATTATGGTATTCACTTATATAAATAAGTTTCTAACCTTAGGATAAATGAACTGCAAAGTCTTTGTTCTAGGTTTTCCACTTAGAACATTAGTTCCGAACACGATTCTAAGTGAAAAAAAGTCATATATTATTCAATATGTATTCACAATTTAAAAACATAATTAATGAATAAAAGATAAAGTTACCCTTGTAATAAGCTTTTCATTTCTTGACTCGGTTTCCGATGTAATGAACAAAACCACACCACAGTGTAATCCAGGGGCATGATTACAATTAACTGCCAATGGGACCTACATTGTATGACATAAAAATTAGTTACAAAAATATAAATTAAAATACAAATTAAAATACTAACCCTTCAATGTATGGAGCCAAATATATATGTCTTCTTGAGTCACTCATCCATGTTTGCATATATTGTTGGATTCCAACCTTTGTATTTCCAGATTTTTGGATGGATTGAGGCTCAATAAATCCGTACACTTCGGATTTTTCTTGTTCCACACTCAAATTGTCAAGGTACCTAAAACAATTAATTATAAGTTGAATATAATTATTATAATCTTAGAAACATAAATGAAAATGACTTACATTGCCCACAATTGTATGATGGAAATGTTTAACATGCAATTTCCCCAGCAATTTCTAAAGCATCGGGCAAGGAAATGTACAATGGAACACTGGAATTGTCAATTCCAAACACTCTAACATCCCATTGTATCTGACACGGTCTCTTCCTCAACCGTGGTAATACGGCTAACAACATAGAGATGGGATCATCATCACATTCATTCAGATCCTCATCAATAATAGGTTGTTTTTTATGCTTTGCACGACGCAAGTCCTCCTAAACAAATGATAACAATTAATTAAACATTTATATAATTATAATACTAGAAAAGAGTAAATAGACAATATGTATATATATATATATATATATATATATATATATATATATATACCTTGGTCTATGTCGATAGTGGCATAACCAAACGTCTTGGCCAAGCCAAGAATGTCCCGCTTGCCTGCCCCACTAATTGAATCTCTTCATTAGGAAAAGGCACTGGAGCATTAGCATCATGAACTTCATCAACTACTACTCGTGTCCAGTCTGCCTGTAGAGGGACACCATGGATGGTTAAGCCACCCTCAAAAACTCGACCAATAGCCACTAGACGCGGGGGGTCATCTTCAACATATAACTCACACTGGTGTGATGCATCAGTCTGAGTATATTCTCCTGAAGGATCAACAGTAGTAGCAGCACAACTCCCTTTAGTGCTGACTCGAACAATATCATGTTCAATTGTTTGAGGTGTTCCTTGAGTCTGTTGCTGAGAGCGGGCGAGAGATTCAATTTTCTCATCAAACTCTTGCTGCAAGGACTGCCTTATTTGATTTAACTTTTCTTCAAACTGCATCTCCATTTTATGCAAGGCCTCCTGGCTGCAAGAGTCAGCAGTGGTCCTTCGTGATGTTGGACCAAAGTAATCACGAAGGCCCCAGGTTCCACCAGCACCACGCACACGTCCTGAGTAATCTGGTTTTCCTATGGCTGTCGCCAATATATCTTGTCGACCATGAGGAATAAATGATCCTTGGCTGGTCTGCTCAACTAAATCATCCTACAACACATTAACAATAATTAAGTCATACACTAACTTTCAAATTAGAATCAATTCAAATTGACATTATAACTTACGATTTTCTGAGCAATGATTCGTGCAGACTCAGAAGTCATTTGTCCATCAGATTTTGTCCGGGCTGCCTTCCACATCTGATAGCGAGGGGGTGGAGATGCAAGGTCAGTAGAATCAACTCCTGCTGACTCTTCTCTGGATTTCATGAGACGTTGCTCCAATAATGCATACCCTCCTCGTGACAATACATGGGGTGCATCATTCAACCTCTGACGTTGTTGGGCAGCTTGTCTTTTATCCTGCCAAGAGGGGTCCATTCGGCTGGCACAAAACTGTAACCAATCCTCCTCACTAATTTGATACTTTACACGGGAGATTCATCTCAAAACTTTCCAAATACATACTCCGGTGTCAAGAAAGTCTTAAAGTCCCTCCATCTAATGGCAATGGAGGATAAAATCTTCTTCCTCATCACCTCGAGTGTTAGGAACATCAAAATTTTGCCTGTGAAATGACCAATAAATGTTAAATTCAATTAATAATGATATATAAAGTATTCAACAAATATAGAAATACCTGAACATCCTACCACATGAAGTTCTTCTCGGTTTCCTCAACATCATCCCAAGATGGAGTAGTAATCGGAACATGGTGTCGAGCTAGTAGTCCCAAATAGCTCTTAAACTTAGCAGCATTTGGGCCAGATGCCTTACCAGAACGTGGATCAACTTCAACTTGAGTTTTCTCTCTAGCTACCCTCCTTGCTGTCAACCCCTTTAACCGAGTGACAGATCTACCTTTATCACCACTTCCGCTCCTGCCACTGCCACTACCACTACCAGTACCAGCTGTGGAATCCGACATATCCTGAAAAACAAAACAATATTAAGTCAACATACTTTATAAGTTTGAATAAAAAGAACTAGAAAATGTTAAGATAAACACCTATTATGTTGGTATGTTTTCCCATATCCCTTCATCATGATCACTTCGAATTGCATGTATGTCATCAACTTCATTGTCAACTATGTCATCAAATGGTCTACTTGAAAATGAAGGTGTTTCATGTATATCTAGAGACTCATCTTCATGAATTCCGTGCATGTTTCTTCCTTCTAGGACAATTGACCATCTCTCATTACATGGATCCTTGACATAAAATATTTGTCTCGCTTGATATGCCAAAATAAAAGGTTCATCCTTATACCCAACTTTACTCAAATCAACCAAAGTAAATCCTAGGTCATCTGTTCGCACACCCGTATTCCCTTCAACCCATTTACACTTGAAGACAGGCACCCTAAAAGTAACATAATCAATTTCCCATATCTCTTGTATGACCCCAAAATAACTCATAGAAGCTGTGATAGGATTTTTGTCTTTAGAACTAGAAAAATGCATAGATTCAGCTTGAATTGTGACCCCACTATTTTGTACTCTACCTTTATCATCTTCTATTTTTGAGTAGAAACAATAGTTATTAATGTCATACCCACCAAATGTAATGACATCACTATTAGGCCCACGAGCAAGTCTCAGAAGTGTTTCTGAAGCATTAATCTCAACATATACCCTTTTTTTAAACCAAGAAAGGAAACTTTTGTTATGTTCATTCAATACCCATTTTTCATTCATTCGTGGATGTGTTGCCTTTATTTCAGTTATGTGTTGTGATATGTAAGGGATTACTTCATCAGTGTTGTTCAATATGTATAAATGTGCTTGGTCAACTTCTTTCCGACTAACATTTTTAATCTTCAAATTTCGAGTACCCTTACCTTCACATCTTCCATCATGTCTCATCTTAGGAATACCTATTGGTTCTGATTTTGACATGTATCCTTGACAAAACTCAATGGCTTCTTCTGCAATGTACCTTTCCACAATAGAAGCTTCTGGCCTGTACTGATTCTTCACATATCCTTTTAAGATCTTCATGTATCTCTCAACAGGATACATCCATCTAAGAAAAATTGGACCACATAACCGAATTTCCCTTACCAAATGGACTATCAAATGCACCATGATATCAAAAAATGAAGGGGGAAAATACATTTCTAACTGGCACACTATCACAATTGCTTCATTTTCTAATTCATCTAACTTTTTTGGATCAATTACCTTTTTACAAATGGCGTTGAAAAACAAACATAATCGAGTAATAGCAATTCTAACAGAAGTTGGTAAGATGTTTCGAATAGCCACTGGTAAAAGTTGTTGCATCAACACATGACAATCATGAGACTTTAAACCAACTAATTTCAACTCTTGCATAGACACAAGACTCTTAACATTTGAGGAGTATCCTTGTGGCACTTTGACCTCACGTAAACACTCACAAAAGTTTCTCTTTTCTTTCTTTGATAGAGTATGACAAGCTGGAGGTAAGTAAGTGCGTTTTCCAACTGATTGTGGATGTAATTCAGAACGTATACCCATGTTTGCCAAATCTTGTCTTGCTTTTATTCCATCTTTTGTCTTTCCTTTTATGTTAAGCAATGTCCCAATTATACTATCACAAACATTTTTTTCAACATGCATCACATCTATACAGTGTCTAACTTCCAACTTACACCAATAAGGAAGATTGAAGAATATAGATTGTTTCTTCCAAATGTTTTTCTCAGTGGATTTCTTTTGGGTCTTTCCAAACACAATATTAATATTTTTCACTTGTTCACCATTGCGTGGTACTGATGCAACTGCATTCTCCTGACATCCATTAAATGCTTTTTTCATTTTACGATATGGATGATTAGCAACTAGAAACTTTCTATGCCTATTGTACGCAGTTTTTTGTCCATGTTTCAATTGGATATAACTTGTGTCTTCTTGACATATAGGACACGCTAAATGACCTTTCACACTATAACCGCTCAAATTACCATATGCTGGAAAATCATTTATAGTACAAAATAACATTGCACGCAACCTGAAATTCACTTCGTGATATGAATCAAATACATCCACTCCTGTTTCCCACAACATCTTCAAATCATCAATTAAAGGACTAAGATATACATCTATGTCATTTCCTGGTTGTCGAGGTCCTGAAATCATCATAGATAACATCATATATTTTCTCTTCATGCATAACCAAGGAGGCAAATTGTAAATGATCAACATAACTGGCCATGAACTATGTTTACTACTTAAATTTCCATAAGGATTCATCCCATCTGTAGCTAATCCAATTCTCAAGTTTCTTGGCTCTGCACCAAATTCTGGAAAGGTTTCATCAATCCTTTTCCATTGTGGAGAATCAGCTGGATGTCGAAGAAGATTGTCACATTTTCTACCATTTGCATGCCATGTCAAGTTTCTTGCATCTTCTTTTATGGCAAATAATCTTTTAAACCTAGGTATAATTGGCAAATACCATAACACCTTAGCAGGGGACCATCTACTTCTTCCTCACCACTCCTTTCCTCAACTTTGTTTTTGAACCTCGACAAACCACATGTCGGACACATCTTTAATTTAGCAAAATCCTTTCTGTACAATATACAATCATTAGGACATGCATGTATTTTCTTGTACTCTAAACCCATTGGACATAATATCTTCTTTGCCTCATAGTTACGAATAGGTAATGTATTATCTTCAGGAAGCATCTCCTTCAACAACTCCAATAATTCGGTGAAACTTTTATCAGTCCATCCATTTCTTGCTTTTAAAGTAAACAATTTTAAAGTTGCTGATAATCTTGTAAAACTACATCCTATGTACAATTGTTGCGCAAAATCAGATTTCAAAGAATCATATAGATGTGCTTTCATAAAATTTTCTTCACCAATATCACGTATCATATCCTCTAGATTATCATCCATCCCTTCATCAAAATTGTCTGTAGTTGACACAGTTGGGATGTCTAATATTTCTCCATGCCATGTCCATATTGTATAACTCTTAATAATACCATAAACAAACAAGTGATCACGTATATCCTCAAGTTTATGACGAATTTGATTCAAACAACGAACACATGGACAATAATATGTCCCTTTCATAGCTTTTCCATTCTCACTAGCATATTTCAAAAATTCCTCAACTCCCTTTTCGTATTCTTCACTAATACGACGTGCATTCATCCAACTTCGATTCATATTATGTTATAAAGTTTCGTCACTCCTAAAGATTTAAAAATTATATGTAAAAAAAATTAATATACAAACAACAAATCACGTTCCAACAACAATGGAGTGTGTAAACCGAATGCACTCAAACAAATAAACAAATAATTACATTCCAATAACAATGCAGTGGAGACATTCATACTATAACGTGATTGAGATCCCCAAAAACAATCACGGGACATAGAACACTAACCTCGAGTGTAGACGAAAACTGATTTCAAACTCGATTCCAATCGGGCAGAAAGATCAAGTTCGTCAAATGACACGATAATGTAGATGCTTTTCACTGTAAAACTGCTCGAAAATGGTGTGCAGAGGTAGCTGTTGTCGTCGTTCTCGTCGTCGTTCTCAAAAACCCTGGTTGCGCGAGACGAGGAAGTGGGTCTGGAGGGAAATAAAATAGACTTTTTACGTCGCGCATCCCAGCACGCGACGTAAAAAGCCATCTTTTACGTCGCACCTGGAGGGCGCGACGTAAAAGATGGCCTTTTACGTCGCGTACTGGGGGGCGCGACGTAAAAAGCTGTGCGACGTAAAATTTTTGTCCCATATTTACAAAATTGCCACCGTGTTTTATTTACGTCGAATATACATGCATGCGACGACAATTGGGTGACGTAAAAGCCCTATTCTGCACTAGTGTCCATTGATGTGTGATAAAACAAGTGCAATAAATCTTACTAAGAATCCAGTAATGCACTCTAGAACTAAGCATATAGAGATTAGACATCACTTCTTAAGAGATCATATTAGCAAAGAAAACTGTAAAATTGAATATGTCGATACAAAGCATCAATTAGCGGATATTTTTACTAAACCTCTTCCCAAGGATAGATTCTATGATCTTAGAAGAGACTTAGGAATATTAGAAATAGCTTAAACTCTGCTTAATTAATCAGTTTTTGCATGTTTGTAATGTTATAATCGATTATGTAGGGTATTAATAGATTATCATGTGTAAAAACCTCAAAAATTTGATGATCTCTCTGGAATAATTGATTATCTGCACCTAAATGTCCAAAATCTGAAGTTACTCTCTGGAATAATTGATTATTTCAAGAAATAATCGATTAACTACTGATTTAATCGATTAACAGGGTGATTTAATCGATTAAATGGGTCTGTTGTTGGTTTAATCGATTATTTCAAGTTTTAATCGATTAAACTGGGCAGTTTTTGTGAACTAGCCGTTTTCAACGGCTCTTTTGGCACCTCTTCTCTCCCAAATGACCGTTTTGTTGAACATTCAAGGACTTGATGTTGCACTTGATGGACATGAAGATTGCAGATTTTGATGATGATCCAAGAACACAAAGACTTAGAGTGTTGAAGACTTGTTTTGTATTGTAATAACTCTGTTTTGATTAGATTGAGTCTGTAATATTAGAGTTTGAGATAGTCGGTACATAGTCTGCACCTTAGAAGCTTCAAAAAGCTCAAATTTATCAACCAGGCTCGACTTTAATCGATTATTTGGTGAATTAATCGATTAAAACAGTGAGAAAAACCATTTTCTGTATTTGTTCACTGTTTTAATCGATTAACACCCCTGTTAATCGATTAACAGGCCTGTTAATCGATTAACAAGACTTTTAATCGATTAAAACAGAGAGTTTTGGGGTTATGTTGATTTTGGCTCTATAATAATCGATTAACACTTCATTTAATCGATTATTTCAGTCAGATTTTGATTTTTAACTTCAAATCAACCCTATTTTCGAAAACCCTATTTCCAAGAACCCTAATTCTGAAATTCCCAATTCCCAAACCCTAATTTCTCTACTTAAGCTTCTCCTTGGCACTCAGAAAAGCAGAACAACCTTTTTCATACAAAAGTTAAGTGTTGTAGTGCCAGAGAACTGTTTGTTGCAAGAAAAAAGGGCTTTTGGAACCTGGTGTGGGCTAGAAGCGATAAGAATCACTAAGTCGAGTTCTTAGTGGATTGTGTGTTGTGCCGTCTCTAGGGAAAGTTGTTCATCATCTCTTGTGGATTTCAAGAGAGGTGTTTTCTTATCTTTATCTTTTCAATTGTAATTTGTTTGTAACAACTTGATTATAGTGACAGCGTTAATCCTCTGTTTGAGTGATTACCAACTGGACGTAGGGTCTTTTGATCCAAACCAGTATAAATCTCCTGTGTAAGATTCTTTTCTCTTCTCTATTTATATTTACACAGTTTTTAATCGGTAAAATTTGGGGAAAATTTTGAAAACCTAATTTTTATTAAGAAACCAATTCACCCCCCCCTCTTGGTTTTTGTCCGACCACGCGAACATTCCACTGCACGATTCTAACAAGTGGTATCAGAGCTTGCTTTGATAGTCATTCAAATTTTTGAAAATGGCCGGACAAAATCAAACTTTTGCCGAAGGTGCGTCTATCAACAGACCCCCACTTTTTGCGGGTCAAAATTATCCTTTTTGGAAGGTAAGAATGAAAATCTCTTTAGAGTCTGTTGATAGAGGCATTTGGGATGCTATTTTAAACGGTCCATATATTCCTAAAGTTACTGAGAATGGTGTTGACATTCCCAAACCTTTTTCTAGATGGACTGCAGAAGAAAACAGAAAAACACAATTTGACGTTAGGGCTAGAAATATAATTTCATCTGCTTTAACGCTTGACGAGTTTTACAGGATCTCTGTTTGTAAAAGTGCTCAGGAGATGTGGGAAATGCTAAGAGTGACCCACGAAGGTACTGACGATGTTAAGCGAGCACGTAAAAATTCCTTAATCCAAGAATGCGAGATGTTCCGGATGCAACAAGGCGAAACGATTTTCGACGTTCAAAAGCGTTTCACTCACATTGTGAATCATCTCACCGGATTAGGTAAGATCTTTGACGTTAATGAATTAAATGTTAAAATCTTAAAATCTTTGGATAGGAAATGGCAACCTAAGGTGACGACCATCTTGGAGTCACAAAATCTTTCCACAATGTCAATGGCGGCGCTATTTGGAAAGCTAAGAGAGCATGAACTTGAGCTTGGAAGGTTAAATGAAGAAGAAGGTCAATATCAAAAGAAGAACTTAGCCTTCAAGACCGAAATTTCCAAAGATAAAAATAAGAAGGAAGAAGATGACTCGGAGAACGAAGAAGAAGAGTTGAGTCTTATGATAAAGAAGTTCACCAAATTCATGAAAGCAAAAGGAAGACATCCTTTCAAAGGTAAGAGAAAGTACTTCCGTAAATATAAAATTCTATGGTTATGGTGAAGCAGGACATGTAAAGACCGAATGCCCAAACAAGAAAAACGATGAAGACAAAGGCAAAAAGGTCTTCAAGAAGAAAGCTTATATTGCTTGGGACAACAGTGATTCAAGCTCGGAATCAAGTGACTCAGAAGTAGAAGCAAATATTTGCTTAATGGAAAATGACAACATTTCTTCTGACTTTGAGGTAAGTGATTCTGACTCATCTTCAAGTGATGATGAAAATAATTATCATGAATTGCAAAATGCTTATAATGAATTGTTTAGTGCTTTCAAGAATTTGAAAAACGAAAATAAAGTGGTAAAGAAGAATTTAAGTAGATCCGAAAAGGAAATAGACTCCTTAAAAATGAAAATCACATGTTTAGAAGAAAAGGAATTATTAGAAACGAAAATTGTATGTTTAGATAAGGATAATGATAAGAACTTAGCATGTGCAAATTGTAAAGAGCATGAATATGACATAGATATTCTTAATCATTTGCTAGACAAAGCCGAAAAGGAAATAGATGATCTTAAGAAGCATGAAATGGTGTTTGCTCAAAATAATTTAAATCAACAAGTTCCTTTGAAAAGGTCTAAAAGGAAAAATAAAAGAGTATGGGTAGAAAAAGGAACTAGAGCATGTATTGTTAGAAATACATCATTTTCAAAAGCTACATCTAAAGCATGTTTTTATTGTATGAAACATGGTCATACTTCAAATAGATGTAAAATAAAACATTTTGGTGTTCCTAAAGGAAAATATATTTGGGTTCCTATAGTTAAATGAATTGTTTGTCTATTGTTTTTATTCAAAGAAAATTAATCATTTAGTATGTTTTAAATAGAATGCTCATTAGGTCAATTATAAAATCAACTCCCTATGAATTGTTAAATGGTAGAAAGCCTAATGTTGCTCCTTTAATAATATTTGGATGTAAGTGCTTTGTGTTAAATAATGGAAAGGACAACTTAGGAAAATTTGACTCAAAAGCCGATGAGGGCATTTTCTTAGGTTATTCATTAACTAGTAAGGCTTACAAGGTGTTTAATAGAAGAACTTTGAATATAGAAGAATCTATACATGTTACTTTTGATGAGATTGTAGACCTTGGGGGAAATTCTCTTGAGTCAAATAAAGAACTTGCAGGTGATGATGAGTATATAAGAGAAGCTCTTGATGAATTATATTTGGAAGAAAATGAGCCTTCTCAAACGCCTGAATTAGCAAAAGAATGGCAATCACCTAGGGGACTCTCAATGGACAATATCATAGGTGACATCTCAAAAGGGGTAAGAACTAGAAATATGACTAATTTATGTATGTCTGTAGCTTTTGTGTCACAGATTGAACCCAAAAATGTTGAGGAAGCACTTAAAGATGACCAATGGTGCATAGCAATGCAAGAAGAACTTAACCAATTTGAAAGGAATCAAGTCTGGGAATTAATCCCAAGAGAAGAATCACATCAAGTTATTGGAACCAAATGGGTGTTTAGAAATAAACTTGATGAAGATGGGAAAAGAATAAAGCTAGACTTGTTTCCAAAGGCTATTGTCAGGAGGAAGGTATAGACTATGATGAAACTTATGCTCCTGTTGCCAGGTTAGAGGCTATACGCCTACTTCTTGCTTATGCATCTTTGATGAAATTTAAATTATATCAAATGGATGTTAAGAGTGCATTCTTGAATGGTTTTATTAAAGAAGAAGTTTATGTGGAGCAACCCCTTGGATTTGAGGATTTTAATTATCCTAATCATATTTTTAAATTAAAGAAAGCTTTATATGGGTTAAAACAAGCTCCTAGATCTTGGTATGAAAGGCTAAGTAGTTTCCTAACTTCAAATGATTTTTCTAGAGGAAAAATTGATTCTACATTATTTATAAAGAAAGTTAAAGAACATATCTTATTGGTCCAAGTATATGTTGATGATATTATTTTTGGATCAACTGATAATTCGTTATGTGTAGAATTTTCTAAGATAATGCAGGGAGAGATTGAAATGTCTATGATGGGAGAATTGACATTCTTCCTTGGACTACAAATCAAGCAACTTAAAGATGGCATTTTCATCTCTCAAACCAAATACTACAAAGAGATCCTTAAAAAGTTTGGAATGGACACCTCAAAGGAAGCTAACACACCCATGGGAACTTCATGCTATCTAGACAAGGATGAATCAGGTTTGGAAGTTAATCAATCTATGTATAGAGGTATGATAGGTTCACTATTATACTTAACTGCAAGTAGACCTGATATTATGCATTCTGTTTGTGTGTGTGCTAGATTTCAGGGCTTGTCCAAAAGAATCTCACCTAATTGTAGTAAAACATATTTTAAAATATTTAAAAGGAACTACTTGGTTTTGGTTTATGGTATCCATCTGATGTTTGTACTAGTTTAATAGGATATTCGATGCTTGATTATGGTGGATGCAAAATTGATAGGAAAAGTACAAGTGGGACATGTCATTTGTTAGGTTCATCCTTAGTATCTTGGCATTCTAAGAAACAAGCTTGTGTTGCTTTATCTACCACTGAAACTGAATATATTGCAACTGGTAGTTGTTGTGCTCAAATTTTGTGGATGAAACAACAGTTAGAAGATTATAGTATATTTTTAAATGACATACCTTTGATGTGTGATAATACGAGTGCAATTAATCTTACTAAGAATCCAGTAATGCACTCTAGGACTAAGCATATAGAGATTAGACATCACTTTTTGAGAGATCATATCAGCAAAGGAAACTATAAAATAGAGTACGTTGATACAAAGCATCAATTAGCAGATATTTTTACTAAGCCTCTACCCAAGGATAGATTCTATGATCTTAGAAGAGACTTAGGGATACTAGAAATAGCTTAAATTCTGCTTAATCAGACAGTTTTTGGATGACTGTAAGAATGTTAAAATTCATTATACAGAATGTTAATAGTTTATCATGTGTTAAAACCTTAAAAATTTGATGTACTCTCTGGAATAATCGATTAATTGGAGTTATAATCGATTATTTGCATCCAAAACACTCAAAACAGGGCATTCCTCTCTGGATTAATCGATTAATTCGCCAATTAATCGATTAAATACAACATTAATCGATTAACTGCACAATTTAATCGATTAAATGGTTCTGGCACTGGTTTAATCGATTAATCTGAGTTTTAATCGATTAAACCTGGCAAATTTGGCTTCCTAGCCGTTGCCAACGGATCTCTTGTCCTATATTCCCTTCCATATGACCGTTGGACATGCTTGATTATAAATAGGGGCCTCCATTTCACTTCTACTCACTTCTATCTCTTGAAATCAAGCTTTCATGCCATGTTCTATCAATCTTGCCCTCTTCTCAATACATTTAGCTTTCTAAATCTTCTTGTTATTCCTCCAATCTTTCAATGGCCTCATCTTCTCGTGCTAAGATCCCTACTAGAAGAAGATCGGCACCCTCATCTCGTCCCCGTCCTAATTTTGTAGAAGGATGGATTTCTGATACAGATGGCCAACAAGAATTTCTGACCTATTGGAAGGAACGTGCTATTATTTCTCCTAAGTTCCTTATTGATGAGCAATTCATCAATAGGGGATTCAACTTTCCTAACCTCCTTGAAATTCAAGGAGTTCTCCCCTTCATCCAAATGCAAGGTATGTATTATCCTGACCTTGTTAGGGTATTTTACTCTAGATTTAAATTTAGAGATCAAATTTCTACCTCTAGAGTAAAATGTGTCACAATTATTCTTGACGATGATATTTGGGAGAACGTTGCCCACTTTCCAATTAGAGAATATGCTATTAACATTTATGGTGAGTTAGATGATTTTGACAGGTTCTTAGCTTACCGTTCTTTTCTACGAAATCCCTCCATGGAGATTGGGCGTCTCCTTCTTGCTGGACCTTTGAAGAAGGAGGAACGCATGATTTTACATCTACTTGTCTGGATCCTTTGTCCCCGGGCTACAAATCATGCTCAATGTTCTTCAATTGATCTTCGTATTATTCATGCCATAATGAATAATGAGCCTTTAGATTGGGGCGTTCTTGTCACAATGACTATGCTAAAAGCCAAACGTCATCCCACATTCAAAATTCCATATGCTCTCCTTGTCTCTCGGATTCTTGAATACAAAAGAGTCAATGTCGAAGGAGAACAAATAGTAAGAACAAATAACTTGAATCACATGCTTGACAACACATTAATCCAACTTCAAATGGTGCGTGTCAACGACATTTATGTTCACAAGGATGACGTTCCGAATCAAGGTGGTGACAATGAAGATTCTGATGAAGATATGTTTTCTGCTGCTAAGTTTCCCTCTGATCCAATCCAAAGTGTTGGAACTTCCTCTACCCATCATGAAACCCGACAATCCATGGAAGACATGTTATCAGACATGAATCAGAGAATGCAGTCGTTCTTCACTCTTTCTGGTGTACGGCATGAAGAAATAATTCGCCGTATATCTGATGTAGATGATAAAGTGTGCCGTTTAGAAAATAGATTTGATGCACACTTTCATAGTGATGATAGTGAAGAATTTTAAATTAGTAATTTTCTTTCTTTTATTGTAATGAATGCTTATCTCTGAAATAAAATGTGGTGTTCTGTTATTGCTATGATTGAGGGGGAGTTTTTTTCTCTAAGTTATGCATATTTTGAGGGGGAGCTCTTATGTTTGTAATAAAAGAATTATTTTTTATTCTAATCAAAATAGGGGGAGAAAAATATTTAAAGCCTAATATGATTGTTTTTAAATATTATCTGGTATATTATCTGGTATGTTTAATGTGTTTGTTAGTATAACAGATAAAAAAGGTTATTACAAGGCTTTAAAAAGATAATTTTGATCATCATCAAAAAGGGGGAGATTGTTGAACATTCAAGGACTTGATGTTGCACTTGATGGACATGAAGATTGCTGATTTTGATGATGATCCAAGAACACAAAGACTTAGAGTGTTGAAGACTTGTTTTGTATTGTAATAACTCTGTTTTGATTAGATTGAGTCTGTAATATTAGAGTTTGAGATAGCCGGTACATATTCTGCACCTTAGAAGCTTCAAAAAGCTCAAATTTATCAACCAGGCTTGGCTTTAATCGATTATTTGGTGAATTAATCGATTAAAACAGTGAGAAAAACCATTTTCTGTATCTGTTCACTGTTTTAATTGATTAACACCCCTGTTAATCGATTAACAGGCCTGTTAATCGATTAACAGGACTTTTAATCGATTAAAACAGAGAGTTTTGGGGTTCTGTTGATTTTGGCTCTGTAATAATCGATTAACACTTCATTTAATCGATTATTTCAGTCAGATTTTGATTTTTAACTTCAAATCAACCCTATTTTCGAAAACCCTATTTCCAAGAACCCTAATTCCGAAATTCCCAATTCCCAAACCCTAATTTCTCTACTTAAGCTTCTCCTTGGCACTCAGAAAAGCAGAACAACCTTTTTCATACAAAAGTTAAGTGTTGTAGTGCCAGAGAACTGTTTGTTGCAAGAAAAAGGGGCTTTTGGAACCTGGTGTGGGCTAGAAGCGATAAGAATCACTAAGTGGAGTTCTTAGTGGATTGTGTGTTGTGCCGTCTCTAGGGAAAGTTGTTCATCATCTCTTGTGGATTTCAAGAGAGGTGTTTTCTTATCTTTATCTTTTCAATTGTGATTTGTTTGTAACAACTTGATTATAGTGACAGTGTTAATCCTCTGTTTGAGTGATTAGTAACTGGACGTAGGGTCTTTTGATCCGAACCAATATAAATCTCCTGTGTAAGATTCTCTTCTCTTCTCTATTTACATTTACACAGTTTTTAATCGTTAAAATTTGGGGAAAATTTTGAAAACCTAATTTTTATTAAGAAACCAATTCACCCCCCCCTCTTGGTTTTTGTCCGATCACGCGAACATTCCACTACGCGATTCTAACACGTTTATGACCGTTGTACATGTTGTTTATATATAGGAAGCCTTCATTTCACTTCTCCACACCTCAAACTCTTGAATCCAAGCATTCTAGCATCATTCAAGCCTTCTTGCCTTCTCCTAACCTCAATTGTCTTCCAAAACTCTCTTGTTTTTCTTCTAATCCTAAAATTGCCTCATCTTCTCGTGCTAAAATTCCCACAAGAAGAAGATCTGCTCCTGTCTCTCATCCCCGTCCTAATTCTGTCGAAGGATGGATCTCAGATGATGAAGACCGACAGGAATTTCTCACATTCTGGAAGGAAAGAGGTATCATTACTCCAAAATTCATTATTGGTGATCAATTCATCAATAGAGGATTTAATTTTCCGAATCTTCTTGAAATTCAAGGCGTCCTCCCTTTTATCCAAATGCAAGGTACATACTACCCTGATTTAGTAAGGGTATTTTATTCTCGTTTCAAATTTAGGAATCAAGTAGTCACTTCTCGTGTCAAGGGTGTAACTATCATCCTTGATGACGATATATGGGAAAACGTTGCACATTTTCCTGTAAGAGATGATGCTATTAACATTTTTGCGGAGTTAGACGATTTTGACAGAATTATGGCTTACCATTCTTTTCTCCGCAACCCCTCCATGGAGATTGGACGTCTTCTTCTAGTCGGCCCATTAAAGAAGGAGGAACGTCTGCTACTGCATCTACTTGTCTGGATTTTATGTCCCCGGGCAACCAACCATTCCCAATGCTCATCCATAGATCTTCGCATTATTCATGCAATCATGAATAATGAACCGATCGATTGGGGCAACCTTGTCACAATGACCATGCTAAAGGCGAAGCGTCATCCTACTTTTAAAATTCCCTATGCTCTTCTTATCTCTCGCATTTTAGAGTACAAAGGAGTGAATGTTGAAGGGGAACAAAAGGTAAGAACCACTAACTTAAACCGAATGCTTGATAGTACGCTAACTCAACTTCAAATGGTGCGAGTCAATAACGTTTATGTTCACAAAGATGACGTTCCCAACATGGCTGACAATGCTGAAGATTCTGACGAAGAGATGCCTCCTGCTGCTGAGTTTCCCTCTAAACATATTCATAATACTGGAACATCTTCTGCCCCTCCTGCATCCCGACAATCTATGGAAGAGATGTTGTTTGATATGAATCAGAAAATGCAGGAATTTTTCACCCTTTCTGAAGTACGGCATGAGGAAATCATTCGTCGTATCTCTGATGTAGATGATAGGGTCTGTAATCTAGAGGATAGGTTTGACGCTCAGTTTAATAGCGATGCCAGTGAAAAGTTTTAATCTCTTTCACATATCTCTTTGTTTGTAATGACGTTTCTTTATGAAATACAATTTTTATTTCTTTGCTTTGTTTGAGGGTGAGTTATTTTTTAAATTATGCATCTATTGAGGGGGAGCTTTCAATTTTTTGATCATAATCAAAATAGGGGAGAAATTTATTTAAAGCCTCTTATGTTTATTAACTTTAAATATTATCTGGTATGTTTAATGTTTTTCTTAGTGTGACAGATAAAACAAGTTATTACAGGACTTTAAAAGAAAATTTTGATCATCATAAAAAAGGGGGAGATTGTTGAAACATACAAGGATATGAATGTTGAACATACATGGATATGAAGCCTGTAGATTTTGATGATGATTCAAGAACAAAGGTCTTAAAGATTTGAAGACTTGTAATATTATGTAATAACTCTGTTTTGATGATTTTGAGTATGTAATATTAGAGTCTAAGATAACCAGCACATAATCTACTCTTTAGAAGCTTCAAAAACTCATTTTTATCAAAAACACACTAGATTAATCGATTAAATAGCAGGATAATCGATTATTACAGAGAGAAAAATAATTTTTTGTATCAGCTCTCTGGAATAATCGATTAAAGCTCCTGTTAATCGATTAACATGGTTGTTAATCGATTAACAACTCAAATAATCGATTAAACTACGTGGTTAAGGGTTCCTAATGATTTTGGCTCTGTAATAATCGATTAACACTCAAGATAATCAATTATTTCAGTCAGATATGTGTTTTGAATTTCAAAATTGGACCAAGTTTCGAAAACCCTAGTCCCAATTCATCAGGTTTCGAAAATTCCCAATTCTCAAACCCTAATTCGTCTACTTAAGGTTCTCTAAGGCTCTCTGGAAAGTGAACAACCTTTTTCAAACAAAAGTTGAGAGCTGTGATTGCCAGAGAACTGTTTGTTAGAGGAAAAAGGGGCTTTTGGAACCTAGTGTGGGCTAGAAGCGATAAGAATCACTAAGTGAGTTTTCTTGGTGGATTGTGTGTTATGTCGTCTCTAGGGAAAGTTGTTCTTCATCTCTTGTGTGACTCAAGAGAGGTGTATTCTTTACTTTATCTTCTTATTTGTAATCTGATTGTATAACCGTGATTATAGTGGCAACGTTAATCCTCTGTTTGAGTGATTAGCAACTGGACGTAGGGTCTTTTGATCCGAACCAGTATAAATCATCTGTGTAAGACTCTATCATTGATCTATTTACTTTACACAGCAATTTAATCGGTGAATTTTGGGAAAATTTTTAAAACCCTAATTTTTGTTAAGAAACCAATTCACCCCCCCTCTTGGTTTTTGTCTGGAAACGCAAACATTCCGCTGCGCGATTCTAACAACCTCACTCTTTCTTTACATCTCTTCCATATATGATTCTAGGCTACTAATGATATCTTAGGATTCATGCTAGTATTATTTAATGTACTTAAATGTAGTATGGGATTGTTTTACCAAGCCCTACGGTGGATAACAAATGTTCTTACAGAGAAAAACTACAATAATGAATAAGCTCCATAAGGTTAGTCAATGAGATCGGACATATTGATTTGGACAATTACTGCTTTAGAATCTACTAGGCCAACTTTATTGAATATTAGAAAAAGAAGAAGTTCACTTGTAAATATACTTTGATATTTGAGTTAGTATAAGAAATAATAGAAATAATAAAGAAATCTTTGAATGAGAGTTGATTCATTGAGTAAAGTGATCTATGTATAAATCTCTTACCCTACTTTTATAAATAATATTTTATGACTATATCAGTAATTATCCTTTAAATATAATATTATGTATAACTTAATAATAAATATATTAATTGCACACTATTATCATAATATGAATTAATTTGAAGAATATTTTCATTAGATTTAGTAAAAGTGAAACTAAGTGAATGTATAATAATAATAATAATAATAATAATAATAATAATAATAATAATAATAATAATAATAATAATAACTTGGATTTATTAGATTAGGATAAAAAGAGATATAATATATAACAAAGAGCTTAATGCTATAGAGTATAAGATAGAAAATCTTAATATTTTCTTACTTCAAATAAAGTAAATGTAGTCGCATCTTTTCTTCCTACACCCTTCTTCAACACCAGCTTGAAATTCTGAGGCCAAGTTTCAAGATTGACGTTAAACATCATATGCTAATCCAACCTTTGTACTTCAAAATTGTTTAATTGCTTCCTTATTGCTTTGTTTAAGTTTATTTGAGGGTTTTAAAGTGTTATTATAATTTAATACCATTTAATTAATGTTACTAATGTTTAATTTGATAAGGTTGATGAATATACATGTATTTAAAATTTTTATTGAATGTAACTATGTCAATAATATATCTATGTTATGAAAGAATTAATGTAATTGATTTAAATGAGAATAGTATAGCTATATTATCAAAGAATATAATTGATTCAAATAAGATTGAGTTTGAATTGTGTCAAAAGTAGTAGATAGCAAGGAGGAATGATTATGTTGGTATCTTGGTGGTTAGTGAGTTACAAAAGCATCCTTAAATGAGATATTTAAGTTTTATTGGTAATTTAATTAACATAAATGAAAATAACATATAGTAAAATATCCATGGAGGTTTCTACCACCTATGAGGAACTGTATGGATCAAATTGTGATAAGAAAATCAATAGATTTTTATACATGTAATTAGATGATAAAGCATAATGTGAAAGTTATCATATAGATCGAGTTATAGAAAAAAAAAATTGTGGATTTCCATACAAAAAAATTCAATAACAAGGTAATATGTGAAAAATTTCACGAATGTTAGTCCTTCATTTTTAAATTCATCAAGTTTTAAATTTTTTTTTATGCGATTGTGTGATACTTAGATAAGGTGTGACATGTGTGATGCCTTTGATGGGATCAGGAATGTGTTTTAGTCTGAAAAGTGAAAACATTGTGTTGGATATGCTTATTTTGATGGCAAGATGGATGAAATTGTTAATCAACTTTATGTATTATGCTATGGATTATTATTAATCTGTGGTTAACTTAAGTTTATTTTTTAAAATTGTGATGATTATGTGTTAGTCACATACAAATATTTATGACAACTTAGAGATATTTGAATAATGTTAAATGTAATTCTACTCTTTTTTCCTTTTTTAATGGAATTATATAAGATTAATAATTTTAATGGATTATAGTTTATATCTATATTAATATAGTAGATACAAGAGGTTGCATAATATAATATAATATAATTTGATCAAATATTTAATTATTTATTTTAGTAAAATATATTATTTTTTTAAATTATCAATTTTACTTATTTCTTATTTTAAAATTTCACTTTAAGTTTTAAAAATTTGGTAAAATGAAACATCAAACAAATCAAAAGAAAAAATAATTGGTTATATTCTTAAAATATATATATATATATATATATATATATATATATATATAATAATTAATTCACACTTACAAAGATCATTAGTAGAGAATAGAGTGGTCTAAGCCTTTTATTGGATAGGTAGTAGGATTATACATATTTTAATGCTGATTATTGAGTTTTATTATAATATTATGTAAACTTATTGTATATTATTATAGACAAATGAGTTGACTAATTAAGTATCATATATAAGATTTTATCCGAATTTTTCGAGCGAGTTAATTATTTTGATCTCTATTATAGGTTGACCAGGTCGATTTAATGACTACAAAATTTTGAAAATTGTGCAATTTATATTAGTAATTTATAAAATATCATTAAAGTCGCCGCAAGTTTAATTTGGAACAATGACTAATGTGTGTTCGATTCATAGTTATGAGTGAGGTTTGCTCGTGAGAGAGCTATGACCAAGATGTGTTCGAGGGAGAGCTATGACGAACAATGACTGATGTGTGCTCGATTTAGAGGTATGAGGGAGGTTTGCTCGCGAGAGACGTATGACAAAGGTGTGCTCGCGAGAGACATATGACCAAGGTGTGCTCGAGGGAGAGTTATAGCTGAGATCTACTCAAAGGAGAGCTATGGTTGAGAATGATGTGCTTCATATTTTTGGCAAGGTATAACCGTTACACTTTTCCCATTAGTGCAAATCTATCTTGATAAGAGTGAAGTATTTTGGGAAGCTACAATAATGGCCTCCTTGCAAGCTAACTTACTATGAAGAAAATTTATTACGATGAGCTCGACAAGTTTTTCTTTTTCACACTAGATTGCACTATATGAAAATATATTAACTTTCAATAAATTGGTTTAAAGAGCCAGTTTGGATAAGATCCTCTATTATATCTCAAAGTTTTCTACAATTCTCAGTGGTGTGACCATAGTTTTGGTGTTGCGCACATTATTTTGACCTATTTGCATCTGAGGGTGTGACTAATGGTTTTGGCAATTTTTCAAGTTCGAAATTGCATGCCTCTTGCAAATTATTTCAACACTAGCATTTAAGGGAGTGAATTTTCTCTCTTCACGTTTGAACTTCTTGTTCGAGTTTTACTTGTGAGACGAACCTTCTTTCTCTTGTAACTCTCTCCTCTTTGTGATCTCAGTATTCTCCTCCAATTAGATAAACCGGAAAGCCCGAGTTCTAAGCTCCTATAGGGACTCTGGATAGTCCATGTATAGGTTGTCTAAGAATGAGCCTTGCCTCAGCCTAGTTATCATGGGATGATTGATTAAGTCTGAGGACATGTTATGCATCGTGAGGCTTATTTCATTAAACTGTTCTATAAAATTCCTCAATGATTTAGTTTTTTCATGTCTCATCTCTTGGAGGATGAGAGAGGTTGACTGGTGTGGCCTCATGGTCACGAAGTTCGCTCAAAACTTCTATGTCAATATTTTGAATGATTCTATTGATCTAGCAAGTAAATCATATAACCATTTCAATGTTGCTTTCTTTAGGGTCATGAGGAGAAAAAGCATACTTTCACTTAATACATTTACTTGTGTCAAATAAGATCCTATATGCTCATCCAGGTCAGCTCCTCCCTCAAATCCTTTAATGGTAGGGGCCTTCCACACGGTTGGTAATGGTTTTGCCAGGATCTTGGGTATAAAAGGACTTTCGAATTTTATTCTCGACTATCCTTTGATATGGTGGGAATTAACATTCTTTTCACTTGTTTTGGGCGTAGTCCGAGTATCTTTGTGACTAGACTCACCTTTATAGTGAGTTTCTCCTCCAGGAGGTGGTGATTAGTACTATGATTAAGATTGATTCTTCGATGAGATATATTTCCTCGAAAAGGACCTTGCTAAAATGAACAATTATTTCTCAATGTCTTCGTTATGTATTTCTAAGAACTTGCATTCTTCTTTACATTTTTATTTGATTCTAGCAATCTCTGCTTGAAAGCTTGTCTCATTTTTTCATTGTATTGCTTCCATATGCAATCTCAAACTAATAATGATTTCTTTAGGATTCATGCTAGTGATAATCAACATTCAAAATGTGTTGTGAGATATGTTTTACCAATCTCCATATATGACACCAAATGTTCTTAAAAAAAATTATAATAATAAATTTGGACAAGGTTGGTCTAGACTATTATCCTTTAGGATTTATTGGATCAAAATTTATTAAAAATTGAGAAATAAGGAAAGTCCATCTACATGTATTATATAAATATTTATTGTAATTATTATCATCATAAATATTATGAATTTGAAGATCGATATTTAATATCTAACTTTAAATTTAAAACATTAATTAAAATAAAAACCATATTTCTTAAAAAAATTAATTTAAACATGAAATAAATCAAAAGAATAAACAATTGTTTTTATTTAAAAGAAACTTTAAGCAGAAAAAAATATAATAAAATAAACTTATAGATGAATTCAAAATCAAATTTTGCATAAACTAACAAATCGTACTTTTTAAAATTAGTTTATTTATAATCTAAATTTAATTTAGAGATAAACTACTCACCAATGGTTTCATGGAAATGAAATTTTTATTTCCTAAACGATCCACTCAACGGCCACCTAAGCAACTATTTAAATAAATATTAGTTTTCTAATATGTGATCGTTTTTTTTAATATCTAACAATTTTTTGTATGTTAAGCTGTCTCACATTCATCTTTAACTTTAATTTTAAATAATAATTAATATTAAGCTTTTCCATCAATGTTCAGATACTTAAACAAAATATTAAATAAATAATAATTTATTTAGAGATTTAAAAATATTGAATAGTCAAAATAAAAATTGATTTGAAACTTATTTAAGAAAACAGAGAAAAAAGCGTATCTGTGATTTCTTGTCTACTTTGAAGTTTTAACTAAACAGTTACGGCTTGAACTGTGAGTTGAAGAGACTTACAAATTCATCCAAGAGAGAGAGGCAAGTAGCCACAAAATCTGTTTTGACATAGAAATATAAACATATCCGATAATCAATAAAATACTCTGCTTTGCTGCTTCTGCACACGTGACCAATCTCTACGCCCACACATCCACCAATTCATTCCCCACACATTTTCGCACATTTCCCCACAACAATAACAACTCCTTCAATCTCCTTCTCTCGCGTCGCTTCGTTTTCTTCTTCCTGCGAATGTTCGCTACCAATGCTGCGTCCAACCTCTTCTTCCCTTGCAACCCTTCGTCCTTCCGGTGCCGCGCCGCCGCCGGAGACCTCTCAGTGGCCCCCTCCTTCTTCCAGTCCGTCGCCGGAGGCCTCCGGCTAGGACCCTTTCCCGACGGCGGGGGACTCGCCGCCGAAGGACGGCGTGGCGGCGGGAACGAACCGATAAGGGTGAAGAAATGGTCTCGGAAGAGAGAGAGTTATTTGGATAATGATAGCGAGCCTCTTCCCCTTCCCATGACGTACCCCGATACCACACCCGTTTCGCCGGAAGAGATTGATAGACGTCTCCAATGCGATCCCCAAGTTCAGGTTTAGCCCTTTTGTATTCCTTATTTGCATAGTGAGTTACTTCTGACAGGGGTGTTCATGGGTGGGTAGGGTAGGGTAGGGTTGGGTTGGGTTGAGTTCATCAAACCCGTTATTCCACAATAATTTGGTTGGATATGTATTAAAAAAATAAAACTTATTTTACAGTCAAAAAAATATTTTTTATTTACTAATTCATTTGATATAACTTTTTAATATCTTCGTTGTATGTGTTTTGATTAAATAATATATTTAAACAAATTAAATCAAATCAAATCTTAATTTCCTCTGCTATGAACTTGTTTTTCCATAATTAATGTTAAAGAAAATGATATTTAATAATGTGTTTTTTTCTCAATCTTTATCTTTTATAAACATAACACATTAAATTAAAATTAAAAATATGTTATATACTGGATGGGTTTGGTTAGGATCAATATCAAGTCCAATACCGAAACCATTGAAGTGTTTGAATTGGATTAGATCACCTAATTCATAAGATAAGGTTATTATTATTATTATTATTATTATTATTATTATTATTATTGTTGTTGTTGTTGTTTAATTTTGAAATGTGTGACTTGTAGGATTGTAAGGAGGTGGTGTATGAATGGACTGGCAAGTGCCGTAGTTGCCAAGGATCAGGATATGTTAGCTACCATAGCAAGAGAGGGAAAGCGGTTACCTGCAAATGCATTCCTTGCATGGGAATTGGTAATGCATTTGGTGAAAACATGTTTTGATATTAACTTGGCTAAGACTTGTGTTGGATAAGCAGGGACTAATCTTAAGATTGTGAAATTTTCTTTTTATGAACATAAGAAATGCTGAGTGTCATGTTATGACCTTTAAATTTCCTGCATAAATGTATTTGCCTATATGCCTACAAACATGTTATATATGTAAAGCTTGCTTATTTAGAGGATGAGTATTCTCCTATAGGTTTTTGTCATGACAATGGCCAATTTTGAGGATTTTCTCTTTACTCTTTCGCTTGTTTCCAGGAAATTGGATCCATCTTATTCTCCCCCCTACCCTGAATGATGGAGCCTTGTGCAATGGACCACATCAAGACAATATCTAGTTGTTGTTTTTGTTTGGGATATGAAGTTTAGAGTGCAGGCGAGATTGTGTCTGTTGAGAGCAAGGGGGATTATAGTGAAATTTGGCTTTGCCTTGTTTTATTTAGGCTTGTTTTCTAAGTGGAATGTTTTAGTTAGGGCTAAATTATACAAATTGCCCTTTATTATCTTACATTTATTCAAAATATAAAAGACTAAATTGAAATTTTTAGAAGATAAAGGACCAAATTGAATAAAACATAAAGGACCAGTATAATTTAATGTTTAGTTAGGCATACTGCATATCTAATTTATTCCCTTCTTCAGGGCTAAATGCTATTCCTTTAGCAAGGAACCAATGGAAAATTAACTATTTATAAACTGTTAAGCATTCCTGAAGCCATTAAAGTTATAACTCAGCTTTAATATGATCAAAAGAAAACCATTTATCATCTCGATATTAATCTGCATTTCCCCTTTCCTTAACTACCTTTACTATATTCTTGAATTCTAAATAAACTAGAATTTAGCTCCCTTACTTCATGAGTAGATTTTCGTTTTGATGCATATAGGAGTTAAGGGTAAGATAGAGTCAAACCCTAAAGACTAGTCCGTTAGGTGGGAGAACTTCTAGGCTTAAGCACAGAATATCAAGTAGCTTATCCTACTCAATATAGAACTCTTACATTATCACCTCTTTAAGGGCCAACATCCACAATAGTTTCACTCTATTAACACTGACTCGGTGGTAGTCCTTTTTTCCCAGAGACGACTTCACTCATCTATCAGAATTCGGTTTGCTCCTTAATTCAGCCTATAGGTAGTCCTTTTTGTGGTCAACTCACCGAAAGCACCAATTGATACAGGAATCTAGATGCTTGGTTATCATTCATTCACAACTTATGAACTTCAATTTCTTTCTATTTGAAATGGTCATGTTTTTTTAGCTTTGTTAATGGTTGTGTGTGGGCATGACTATGCCGTAAATTTAGTTTTCTATCATCTTAACTGTTTCAACGTGATACCTACAAACTTGAGTAAACAACTGGCTGCTTGGGTTAGTCACAAGGATCTCCGGCAGTTCTTGTGTGTTAATTTTAGAAGATTTGGCACCAGCAGAGTTGCTACAAGCTTCTCCTCAGATGACAATTATTTGATGTATATGGTTGGAAAGAAATGCTAGAATCTCTGTTTGGGTTTAGTAACCTTGAGTTCATTTGAGATCCAATCAGTTCACCCAGTGTCTTATAAGCATTCTGCTACTGGTCTTCTTTGGGGAGCTAGGATTTTCTTTGTTAGAATAGCGAGATTGACTTGTTGTATTACATGTTTCTTGTTCTTAGTTTAATTTTACCTTTTATTGTCTTGAGGATTTATTATCCTTTTCACTTTTGTACCTTCTTTTTCTTTTAATAAATTCTCATACATATAAAATATAATTTACATGATATATATATATATATATATATATATATATATATATATATATTCTGTCTAATGTGAACATGCTAAATTATTCCAAAATTAAGAAGATAATACATTAATGATCAAAACTCGTGGCCCAGAGACACAATACCATCAATCAAAGGCATAATTCTCAAGCCAGTAATAACAAGGAGAGACCGTGGCTTAGATGCTGAGTTTGGTTGTTGTAGATCAGATGAGCGTTTGTTCACCATAGAAACCAGGATGGTTGTGATTTGTTCACTATTTGTGTGGTGAAAAACTTATATTTTGACCGTGGGGAGGATGTTTCTTTTCTGCATGACTTGGTGTTGTTATGCAGTATGAATTAAATTCCTTTCTCATCGTCGTATGGATAACATCTAATTTTACAAGACTTCCAATAAGTGTTTCATAGATGTTGTACCAGCCAGCATCTCAAAGTAAGATTTCAGGGGATGCCTTAAAATAGTGCACTTGCATTTTTAGTTTCCCTTTGCCTGTAGTTAGTTTGAATCCTAACTTCCTTTATGTTACATTGTTCATTTCACTCGTTTTTTCGCTAATGCATTAGGAATGTTTGCATATCCTACATGGCGTAGTTACTGAATTATACCAATTGAAACACTCACGTACAATCTTTATTTAGCAGTTGCGGCTTCATGTTTGTTTGTTTTAAGAACTAATTATTTTAATATCATTTTTAACTGTGATACGTAAGCTACATATTATTTATGATGCTTCGGTTTCCCTTTTGGTTTATACTATGGTGAAACGCGTGATGTGAGAGTGGTTGATGATGTAGAGGCTTTGTTCCATATTGAAGTTGTGTTTTTTGTTGGAAATTTAATGTGAGCATCGCATCCCTCCCCTTCCCTGTAGTGGGTATACCTTTCATGCCGGATACATTCTTAGGCTCCTTGTACCGTTTACTACGTTAGCTATAACTATACAGAGCAATAGATTTCTCATGTGTTGGAGTTAGCTTAGAATTTCTCATATAAGTGGGTTTTTCCTGTTTTAAGTGCTTTTTCTGTAAACTTTATGCGTTAGTAGGAAATCATTTCCTAACAGTGACACAGACTTAGTTGAGATGCGTGTCACTATCAAAAAATTCCTTCTTAATTCTGTGTCAACTTTGGGAAATCTTCACTTTTATCAACTGTTACATTCAAGAGTGTCAAGTTGGAGTAATTTATGGACTGTCTATTTGCAGGTTACGTGCAGAAGATAACAGCTCGCAAGGATATTGATGTAATGGAGGATTTAGATAATGGAAAACCACCATGATGGTTGATCGTCCTCCCGGCCTCCTCAGTCTTTTCTTCTTTTATTCCCTTTCTCCCCCACGAGAACATGTGCTTTATTTATCTTGATGAGTTTTATTCTTCCGTAATAGTTCCTTGAAATATTACGTAAAGGAACATTTTTACGATTAGATTTGGTAAAAGATTGTACCCACTAGAAAACTGACTTGAAAATACAAGTCCCACAAAAGAAGATAGGAAAGCACACTTGTATCTTTGGAAAAGAATATATTCTTTTCCATAAAAATGCTTATCTTTTTGTGCACACCATTCTTTTCATACCCTGTATTTTCGTTTAGCATCTCGAGTTTCGTACTGATGAGGAATTACTGATAGCTCTTGATTGATTATCATGTCACCGCCTCTCGCTAGTATAAAAGGCCATAATAGTCTTTTTTCAGTATTAAACGAAATCCATAGCAGCAAAACATGTCAAGTACAAGTTTCCTTGATTTCCAATACAACCTCTCAAGGAGAAAATACTTGAGGAAGCCATCACGTCTGTTCTCCCGTGACAGGCAGAACTCTGGGCTGAAGAGTGTATTTCTTCAGCCTAACTCTGATGAGATGAAGCATGTGTTTGACAAATTTGATTCAAATAAAGATGGGAAAATTTCTCAACAGGAGTACAAAGCCACCATGAAGGCTCTAGGCATGGGGGACTCGGTTCATGAAGTGCCAAATATTTTCAAGGTGGTTGATTTGGATGGAGATGGATTCATCAACTTCAAAGAATTTATGGAGGCTCAGAACAAGGGTGGTGGGGTTAGGACTATGGATATACAGAGTGCCTTTCGGACGTTTGATAGGAATGGTGATGGGAAAATAAGTGCAGAAGAAATTAAAGAAATGCTTGGAAGGCTGGGAGATAGGTGCAGCATCGACGACTGCCGGCGAATGGTGAGAGCTGTGGACACTGACGGAGATGGCATGGTTGACATGGACGAGTTCACTACCATGATGACGCATTCCCTCAGACACGTTTGAATATCTATGTCTATCATGGTTATGAAAGTCATGTGCTGTATGTATTCTATAATTATTGGAACGAAACAACTGTACCGTTAACAATGTAAAAAACTTTCCACTGTTTTAGTTTCTACTTTTATTTCTTCAAATTTTGTTTCAGTGTTTTCTAGCTTCCTTAGACGTAGAACCATTTTTAAAAATATCATCCTTTTTTTTCCCTAGATTCCATTTCTCATATTTTGCAGCCAAAGATCATACAGGAGAAATTAGAAGATACGAAAGAAAATAAGATAAGCGAAAATAAGTAAACTAGGTGAGAAATAGAGTGAGAATAAAATTTGTTTGATTGAAACTAAATAGAAAATGTGAAAATTTGTTTGGAAAGAAAAGAAGAGAAAAAAAAAAAATTAGCTTTCAAACAAAACTACCAAATTAACCTTCTTTTGTGAAATAATTTCAAACTGCTTTATGATAATAACATTTATGCAATAAGATTGATAATTTAACATTATTATTTATATTATGATTATAATTAGTTATGATTTAAGATTTCATGACTAAAGATTTGTATAAGTTTATTGATTATATAAAGATATAATTCAATATATTTAAGTAAATTTGTTATGTTAAGTCATAATCTATTTTATTTAAGGATATATTTATTATAAAATTACAAGACATTCTTAATATGATACGAGGTAGGCACGTTTTCGGTTTAGACATTTTTTTTTTAAATATGGACTAAATCAAGTTAATATTTTTCAATTTGATTTAGATAATTTATGTAATTTTTTATTATAAAATTGTTAAATATATTATAAATAATATAATTGTTCATTAACTATATATATTATAAAAGCATCATAATATTCATAATTTCAATTTATTTTCACATATTTCCATATTTAATTTAAAAAAATTAACATGTCATAAATTATAAGAAATTAATTAACTTACTCATAATCGGTGTCATTTTATGTTTTAAGTTTAGCAGTATATATTATAATTTGTTTAATTCAATTTCCGTTAATTTTTTTTTACTGTTAAATCGAAAACGGAATGAAATCAATCGATTTTAAATTTTTTTCAATCCAAAAACAAAATGGATTTAATAATTTTTTATCTTTTAGATCAATTTTTTATTTTATTTTTAAATTAGTTCAATTTTGAATACAATTAATCTATAACTTATAAATAATAATATTTATGTATTATTTCAATTTTTAACATTCACTTCTTCCTCTTCATGTCCTTGTACCAATGACATGAAATAAAATTGAGCCCCACATTATTTATACAAAATTTCAATCCTTCTCACCATTCGAAAATCTTACAATCCTTCTAACTCGAGAAAATAAACTAATTTGTGTATATATGCAACTACAATATATGATGGACCAAAATGTGAAGCATGAGAAAATAAACTAATTTGTTTTCACTAAAATCAAGTGTCATACTATTAATATGGATGTAGATATTGTGTACTTTTACTTGCAAGTCTTAGTGTGGTCTATTTAAAAAGAAGCCTTCACTAAAACATGGAAGAGAATCCAATACTTTTATACTAAGAGCATTGAAATTCATAGCTATTTCAAATAAATTTCAAGTCAAAAGCACAAAAATTGTTCTTAAACCACGCTTTACTTTAGCCATCACAAGCTAAAGTTGTAGTTGAATGACCAACATGAGACAAAAGAAAATGGACCACATTGAGACCTCTTAGTGAAGATCCACAGTCTCTTCGTCCATGTTAATAGTGACACTTAATTTTAGGGAACATAAACCGTTAAAAACATATTAGTTTATTTTATTGATGCACTAAACCTAAACCTCAATAAAATGAAATGAAAATTTAAAACCTAGATACATGAAATTAGAATAAACCTAGATAACATAGATGATAAACTAACCTGGTAACTACTTGGGTGAAAGAGGGAAGAGAGAACCAAGGTGGAGACCGCAAGAGAGAACGAGGTAGAGACATGACCTAAATGGAGATTGAGAGAGAGAGAGAGAGAGCAAAAAAGAGATAAAATTCAGATAAAAACTCCAAAAAAGAGCATAAAATAAAAAACGAAAAAACAATTAACTTAAACATTATTATTTATAATATTTTATTCACAAATTAAAATATAATCAAAATATATCCTTAAATATAATAGACCATATCTTCACATAATCAATTAACTTAAACTTAAACTTAAATATAATAAATTATGTCTTTATATAATCAATTATAATTAGTTTGAAAGTCATAAAACTTGAATCCTAACTAATTATAACTTTAGTATAACTAATAATGTTAAATTATCATAATTCAATCTTAATTAATTATATTTTCTCATAATCCATTATATAAATGCTACCTAATAGATGATGATTTTCCATAAATCATAATCAATTAGATTATTAGAATTATTAGTGGTTCGAAATTATTTCACAAAACAAAAGAAGGCTAATTTGGTAATTTTGTTTGAAAGCTTAATTCTTTTCTCTTCCACTCTTTCTAAACAAATATTTATTTTTCTGTTTAGTTTCAATCAAACAAATTATATTTTCATTCTATTCTCACCTATTTTACTTATTTTCTTTCATACATACTTATTTCTTCTCGTAGATCTTGGCTGCAATATGAGAAATGGAATCTAGGGAAAAAAAAGGATGATATTTTCATAAATGGTTCTACGTCTAAGGAAGCTAGAAAACAATGAAACAAAACTGCCTAAGTTGTTTGTTACAAAAGAAGGTTGGTATAAAACTAGAAAAATGAGTAGCATAACTTTCAGCATAATAATTGGGTAGGAGTGGATGCTTTGCACGAATCTTTCAATAGATCAATCCAAATTTCAACATGTAGAAGTGATGAACCGTATGGAAACTTGGAAAAACAGTTTTGGAGTGACAACTTCATTGATGAAGAGAAGTTTTAGAATGGGAAAAGGTTTAAGAATATATGTTGTTTAACCTAATTTTAAGTTGATGAACATTCAAAAAGGTATATTCATTCAAGAATTCGCATGTACCTAAACATATTTTTTTTCCCAATACACCGTTCTTTAGATAGGTTTCTAAACATCTTTCAAAACCACACATCATTCTTGTTCGGCAAAAGGTGTATGAGTCAATTAATACAGCTAAATGTTAAGTTGATGGAACCAAAAAATAAATATACAAAAACAATGTAAGAGCGAATTTTGCAGTACTCACAAATAATACCCGAGTAGAAGTAGAGAGAATAATTAAGTGATATCTGAACAAGACGCAAATACATCTAAATCAATGCATATTACATATTTCATGTCCTATCCTAGTAGTATTAAAGCTTGGACGCACATCTGTTTTTCCCAGTAAAGGGGGATGCTTGGTAGAAAATTATATATTCATATGCTAGCGAAGGATTTCAAGTAAAGATTCTTTCACCAGTAATCCCCACAAGAGCATTTTCCATCCTTGAAATGATGAAACCTCTTGTTGTCTCTGACAATTAATTCCCTCCCAACAATCCTGGACATGATCTTGATGGCATTGTGGCAGTCACCACAGACACGAAGGTTTTTGATGATTCTAAGAGGTGTTCTTGGCGGAGTACTAATAAGACCATAGGCAATTGCTAGACGTTCACTGTGGTACAGCAGGGCTTGCTCCTTTGCTTCCTGATCAATGTCATGAAGAACATATCTTGTATCAGGAACATACCCCGCATCTTTCATCCCACTCAAGGCCTTCAACTTTTCATCATCCTTGTAAAGAGTAGGATTCTTATACTCAATAATTCGGTTCCTGCCATCAAGCATGCTAATTGCAGTATACTTCTTCGGAGGTGGCGTAGGAATCTTATTGGCAACAACCTTTGATGGGTCAAGACTAACAATCAACTCTTCAACATAGTCTTCAAGATCAACGTCTCCATGAACACGAGCATAATGCTTCAGTTTCTCCCATACGGTTACGGTGGGCTCAAATGGCAACTTGTCAATAAACTCCTCCGCTTCCTTGAGATATGCAGATTGTCCAAGAACATCCAAAAGCCCCATGTAGTGCTCCACCCCAGGTTCTATTCCATACTTCGTTTTCATAGACTCAAAATGAAGGTAAGCATCCTCCACAGACTCTGCACTGGCACAAGCTGACAACACTGCAAGCAAAGTCTCTGAAGTGATCTCCAAACCCAGCTCATTCATCTGCTCAAACAACTGCAAGGCATCATCTCCATTGGTGTTATTTGCGTAACCCCTCATCATCAAGAGCCAAGAATCCATATTCCTGTTTGGCATATGATCGAACACCCTACGTGCATCAGTCATGCTTTTACAATTCCCATACATTTCAATCACCTTGTTGTTCAGGTTGAGATCACTCCTAAAAGAGGATTGTAGGAAGTGGTCATGGGCCTTCTTAGCCTCCTCAAGGGACTTGGATCGGCCACACAAGTCAAACAGAAGGTCAAAGCAACAAGCATCAGCTTTGACCCCTTTGTCCATCAACTCTATTGCTTCTTTAACTTTCCCCTCTTCGCACAAACGTGTCAAATCAGTGATTGAAGGAGGAGGTGGTGGAGGAGAAGGGGAGGCTTGTCCTTGAATAAAGGCTTCATTGTTGTTCAGCTGGTTATTAGGGTTTTGGAATTGGTTAGGGTTTGGGAACCCCTGAGTCCTAGGGTTCCACTGGTTGGGGGTAGCAGGGTTTTGATTGTTCCATCGATTGGGGGAAGTGGGTGGGCGAAAGTTGAGATTTTGAAAATTGGGGTTCTGAGGGGTTGGGGATTGAGGATTCCACTGATTACGGTTTTGGCCATGCTCTGGAAATGGAGGAGGAACATTGTGTTGACGATACTGTTGATGGTTTTGGTTAGGAAATTGATTGGTCTGAGGGTTGAAATGTTGAGGCTGATGTTGTTGCCATTGTTGACCCTGAAAGTGTGTAGGATCAGAAGGTGGTTGTGGTTGGTGTTGGTGGGAAGGGAATCTTTGACAGTCGTTTGGAAGCGCAGAGGTGCTTAGAGATTTCGAAGTTAGGGTTTGGGTGTAGAGGTTGCCATGGATGAGGAATGTCCGAAGCTTGAACGATGAAGAAAGCATTGAGGTACGCGCACGCTGAATCAATGGAAACGTCGCCATTTCTGAGCGGAAGAGTTGCAGAAGCAGCTAGGGTCTAGGAGGACTTATGCGCGCTTTTGTTTATCGGAGAAAGTTCTTCGGCGCCTCATTTTGCTTTTGGGCCTTGGCCTTTTAATCTGGGTCAAGATCATCTATCTATACATGTTTACTTTAACGAATTTAATGCCAGTAAGAGAGGAAATTTTTTTTTATTTGACTTAAATATGTTTTTTATCTTATAATTTATTTCTCTAATAGTTTTTATTTTAATATTTATGTTAATCATAATTTTTATTTTTATTTTAAAAAATAATTTAAAAATATTTTTTAAAAATTGAAATAAAGCATTAAATTAATGACAAAAAATGAAAAGAAATATTGAAGATGAAAACTTTTTTCAATCATTTATCAAAGATTACAAATATATTTAATTCTTTCTATTTTTTTTTAAATCTAGAATCTTCAGTAACAAAATAAATTCATTTAGATACTAAAGTACCAGATTTATTTATTTTGTGTTGATTAATGTATAAATGAGAAAAAGAAAAAAATCCTATACACAAATTTATCTCATTTATTTTTTTATAATTAAATTGATCATTTAATGGAAGAGAAATAATATTAAATTTTTTGTACATAATTGAAGCAATATTTTATTTTAACGTGTTTTGTGTTAAAATTTTATAATTTTTTAAAAAGATTATTATTATTATTATTATTATTATTATTATTATTATACTCAAATATATTATTTTCAAATATTAGATATTTTATATATAAAAATTAAAAACAAATATTATTCAATTTCAATTGTTTATTAATCTATGAAACTCTATTTTTTACTTGATCACGAGATACGATATGGATGGATAAATTGATATTATTTTTTCCTATTCTATCTCAAGCATAGTACCTATTGCAATATCCTATTAAGATACTTTTTTTAATAATACAGACATATGTTAGTGGTATAGATAACAAAATATCCTTTCAACAATTTAGTAGATAGATTAATATTATACATAATATTAGGTATTGCGAATAATAAGGTAATTTTTATATGTTTAGTATATAGATTAATATTATACATAATAATATTAGGTATGGCTAATAATAAGGTAAAAAAAGTTTTATTTGTCATAACATAGGAATTTGCGTTAGATTATGCAAAATTTTATTCAACTTGAATACATTATCTATAATTTAAATTCTTAAAGGAAGTTGATTTATAAAATCATATTCATGTACAGAATCATTTAGAAAATCTCAAATCTAGCTATAGGAGCAAAGGTCTTAGTGAAATGTTTACTTTGTTTGCTATATCTTCAAGTCAAGTTATCAACCTAATTTTACTTCTTACCACTTTTCCTAACTCATATATCTTGTTTACCAAAATACACCTTATTCCTATAATGTTTTTTCCTTAGATATAAAAAACAAAATTTCATACATAACTACAATCCAATCATCATATGATAAAGTTTTGTTTATACTTAAAGGTTCAATGTGTGAAATAAATCATATGAAACTTGAATTTAAAAAGATGGTTTGAATTTGACTTTCTTTATTCTGTCTCCAATAATATGTTATTGATTGTGAGAGGTTGTATATCTCTAATCTTTGGTTTATTGAATAGACTTTACAACAATGTACAATGTTTATGATTATGTCAAATGAGGACTCATAATTTAAAGGTTATGTTTCATTTGACAATGTTTTGTTTGATACATCAATCTGCATTTTTATAAAAAGTGCTCATATTTTGGTACTACAAAAGGATAAAAACATCCTTTCAACAACCCATTTTTAGATTTTTATTAGATTATTTATCTATCTTATTTCATTATCTCTCCATCAATCAACCAAAAAAATAATATTCCAAGGTTGTCTATCATATGTTTGGAAACATTAGTTGTCAAAAAATCCTTTCCCTTTCATAAAATTATCCTCTAGATCTAATAGTCGACTATCAATATGTAACACATTTATAGTTTCCAGTAGTACAAAGGTTATGATGTTAAACACTCCATAAACCTTAGAGTCACACATTCCCAGTTTAGTCTTAATATGGAGAATAAAGTATTTGAATTTACGAGAATGAAAATAATATCTATTGGTTGTTGTTCTTCTCCATAATTCATAAGAAGTCTTATTAAGTAAGAGTCTAATTAAAATTTTAATAGGTGGTATTTACAACCTTAGCCATGAGTGTTTTTGGCATAGAAATTACACAAATTATAATTTTAATCTCCCATAAGATTCTATTTTTCCTTTCAACTTCCATTTTGATGAGATGTTATTGGTGAAGAGAAGTTGTAGAAAATTTCATTTCTTTCCTAGAAGGAATTAAACCTTGTATTTTTAAATTTTGTTCCATGGTCACTTCTTATGCTTTAGATGCAAATATCTCTTTTTGTTTATGAACTTTTACAAAGTATTTCAAACACTTTAAAATAATCATTGTATGTTTGGATAGGAAATACGAGATAATCATATACTATGATTGGACCCTATTTCTTACATACCAAACTTAACATCTTTGTTTGTCCAAACATATCTATGTAAAATAATGTTATTATCTAAAAGTGAAAACAATATTTTGTAATTTGTTTTTCTTTTACTTGTTTCCTTTTCTGACAATCTTCATAGATAAGATAGGATTTTAAATTTTTTTTGAAAAATTGTCTTGAAAATAGAAAAAACACAACGAGGTTTGAATTTTTGTTCTAATGGATTTTCAATACTTTTTCAAAAATATGCATCACACTTATTATCTATTCTTAACAAACTTTAAAAACATACAAACTTAGAGTTTGACTATAAAACATACAATATTTTTCACAAACTATCTAAAAGAAACTTTAAACAAAGTTCAAGGTTAGTTAAGATTATCAAAATCAAAGTAGAAAGATAAGAATACAAATAAAATCAAAGTAGACCAAACTTACAACATGAGTATTCTTTGATAAATTTCTTCAAGTTTCTCAACCATACGAGTATATTTTAAACACAATAGTCGCTCTTGAATTTATATAGCACATGAGTATTTATTTTATTACATGACACTCTTGATTTTACACAACACATGTATTATTTCAACAAGTCACTCCTAACTTTGTGAAACCATCCAAATATTCTTTAAATACAGTAGTCATTCTTAACTTTGTACATGAGTATTATTTCAACAACAAGTTACTTTTGACTTACAAAATAAAGGATAATGTTTAGAACAACTAAGGTTTTATTTTTCTTTTATAGACTCAGTCTTAACGTCTCAAAAGACATATGTAAATATTCAAATTACTATGATATGACTAGGTGACTAGCTAACTTTAAGGATTTGAAGTAACACTAGAAAAAATATTGTTGATTTTCTAGGGAATTGCTAGGAAAAAGAATGATAGCTAACTTGGAGTTAAGTAGTTGCAATTTTGCCAAAGTATATATATTTATCTCATTACTTTATTACAGAATTATATAAATTTTTAGCTAGAAAATATTTTTGTCTCCAATCCTTTGTTAATGTCAATATAATAAATAACACAAAAAATAAATTAAAAATAACGTAGATTAGTTAGAGAATATATTTCCTTACAATTCCTCATCTAAGTGGTGGTAAAAAAAGTTCTAAAGCACAGAGGATAAGAATAACAATATCAAAACATAGATTAATATCTCAAAATATCACCATGATACAAAATAGTTCAAAGGAAGTGTGCCAAATCCCAAGGGAATGAAGTTAGTCACTCATGTTGGCCATTACAATGCTCCAAATGAGGAAGAAGTGAAGAATTGATGAAGATTGGATGAAACCCTGGCAGTAGTCGCGCCTCTTCTCCCAAAAACCGCTTGCTTTTCTTAAAGCACATCTTATCTTTTTATAGGAAAAATTGGGTCTCGCGTCTTTGCTCAAGCAACAACTTTCGCTTAAGCGAAAGTTTCCTATTTTCGCTCAAGCGACAATACGCTCGCTTGAGCGAGTGAACTCCAGAAAAGAATAACTAACATCCACTCAAGCGAATTTTCTTGCACTTGAGCGACTAACTTCTAGAGAATAATAACTGATATTCGCTCAAGCGAGAGTCCATCTCGCTCGAGCGACTTCCGTGTTGAAAATCTTCTTCCTTTTTCCAGTTTTACTCCAATTATGCTCTTTACTCTTATATCAAGGTATTCTCGAATTCATCTTATATTGGGAGAAAAATAGATTAGAATTAACATAAGTTAAGTGGTTTCATAACAATTCAAGGCATAATTATATCAACTTTTTACCACTTAACAACTTTCCCCAACCTAGAATCTTGCTTGTCCCAAGCAAAGTAATTTTTCTAAAACAAACCATCACCTATTATCACTTTCTCTTCCAGAACCACAACATAAAAAATTTTCAGATGTGATGCTCACAACTCCAAATGAAAATAAAATACATAAGCATTCAAGTTACAGAAACTAACAAAGAATAATTAGTCCTCAACTATCCTCAGAGAAGCATGATCTCTCAAATAGAGTGATATATAATCATCTCTAACTCTCACGGGTAAGTGTTTATCTCATTCAATCACTTCATTTAGACAATCCAATATTGATAATCATCTTCAAGCAATCAACATTTGTTAAGCAAGACTTAAATCAAAAGGTCTTTTGAGGCTTGTAATGGGGTTGGGCTAAGAAAGAATCATTGGTTTTTCTGGGATATACAAAAGTATTTGAGAAATTCAACTCATATGAATGATTCATGTTTAACATTTCCTCAAGTCAAGTTTCAAACTTCATGTTTTTGTCCCTAACATAATGATAGTGAGTTAATAATCTCACAAGTTATTATTCCCCCCCTTTTGACTTCTTTTTTCTTTTCTCATGCTTTTGCCTTTATCCTTTCTGACTTTGCCATAATTTTTAAGCTTTGTTTTTCCTTTTCCTTTACACCTTTTTTTTAGAATAACACCCTAATAATACCCGTAGGACAACAATAGCAATACCTAACAATAGGAAAAATAAAAACATTCATACTCATTTCCTTTCTCAAATATAGGAAGGTAGATAAATAGTTTTTAGGCTCAGGAGTTCTGTTTAAGAAATAATATTATTTTTGGCTCAGAAGGGGTTCAAATGGATGTCCTATAATTAATGCAGGGTTGACTATTTGGCTCTGAGTTATATCTACTACAAAGAAAAAAAAATGCATTTATCATTTTCAAGTCTAACTAACACGCAATCACATCAAAGAATCAATCAATACCAATTATCATCACAAAGTGTTGACACTCAATTTATTTGTTTTTGGTTCACTTCTCGCTTGGGTTTTTGGCTAGCTTCTCCGATTCAGTTAATTCATACTTCTCCCCATCAATTTCTTTTTCACTATCATACTCAATATCCCACAATCACTTGTTATCAGAATAATAAAAATGGTTTTCTTCAAGTTCCAGATTTGAATTGGACAATAAACAATAATTTCATAATTGGCTCTAATCTAAATTGTATGGGACAACAATTTAATCACATCAATTTAACATTCATCACATTAAGTCAATTCAGAATATTCAAACAAAAAAACTTAAAACAAATTAAAACAAAAAACTTAAAAAAAAAACTTAAAACATCAAATTCACCAAATCACTTAAACACATCAAAATAACAAAAATCACTTAAAATAAAATTTTCTCCCTCTTAATCCTCTTCTTCACTTTCTTCTTCTTCATCTTCTTCTTGTGATTCCTCCTCTTCTTCTTGTGCTCCCTGTGCACCAGCTGCACCTTCACCACCTCCTGGAAAATAGGGACTGTCCCTAGGCCATTGAAGTAAGACATCAAATTTCTGTGGTGGACTACATACTTGGAGCAATTTGTAAAGATAAGTTATAAAAATTTTCATTAATGTTGCATTGACCCCTATGGGTCGTTGATTGTTGTAATGTTAAGTGCTCCATGTATTGCATCATTCTTTGAAAGTCTGGCTGCTGAGGTGGTGGAGGTGGCTGTCGGGCTCTTCTTGGCTGGTGTGGTTCCTGTGTCAGTGGTTGTGACTCCCCTTCTGCAAGGTTCACACAGTTCTGCTCAATAAATCTTCTATTAATGGGTAGCCGGATATTCACTGATGGGTTGACTTCCACACCATGGGCTGCACAAAGAGCTGTTATGAGAGTAGGAAATCCAAGAGTCTTCGCTTGCTCTACTTGTCTCCCGCTTTCCAAAACTACAAACTGATAAATTTCCTTTGAAATCATCGTGGCGACGTCAATCATAGTTTCATCCAGAATGCTCTTAATAATATGACACCTAGGCATATTCAGATCTGAACTATGCTTGATGGGTACAATGTTGGTCAGCAGGAATGAAGTTCAGATCTGAGTTAAGGTGGTCATGTTGGCCCTTAATATCCTTAAGGTCTTCCCAGCATGGTTTGCCTCAAAGGTCCTCCTAGGTAAGCATAGGGCTCTTGTGATATCGTCATCCCTAAAGTGCATCTCAGTTAGACGTCTACTATTTCGGATGACTTAGAAGTCATAAATATGACCTTACTCTAGAAAAAGCATATTTCCCAGCAAATCATTATTGCATTCCTATCATACGAAACCCACCGACCTCTCACTTTGGAACGTGCCCTGAATGGCTCACCTTCAACTAGGCAGGCGTTGGCATAAAACTCCTTTACAATCTCAGGATCATACTTTGGCATTGGGAGCACCAATTGCCTCTAGTTCCAGCGGGTTAATTCATTGTTGAATTCTGGGTACTCACCTTCATTCAATTCTACTCTTCTTTTTGGGATAAAGGTCTAGTTCCAGATTCTCTCAAATCTCGCCTGCCTCTCAGCATCCCTAGATCTTCTTCTATCTATTTGAATGCCTGCAGACTCAGTCCTTGGCCTTTTTCCAGCAGCCCTAAATGATGAAACACCTTGTGAATATCTTCTTGGACCCATCTGTAACATCATAACCATCAAAATTAGCAAAACATACCATAAGTCATATATACGCATTCTATCAAACACCTGATATGCATCTTATTATAGAATCCTTAAACTCTATTTTCTTGATATGTATTCCTTTCCCCTAACATGACTAATTCAATCATATGTATATGCAAACTTATTATCCTCCAAAACTCAATTCATTCCTTTTTTTAGGCATTTTAACAAACACCTGGTATGCAGCAGAATTTGCAAATCCTAAATATGCATTCAATTCAATCAATTCAGCCATAGTTGAAAGAATTTACTCCACAATCAGACAATTCACCAATAAAAGAATTAAAAACATACCTTAATTGCAGAATATAGGGAAAATTGCACAAATGAAGAAAGTTGGTATGAACAGTGCACAAAACTTGAAATTCTTGGATTTGAATCGATACAAACTCAGTAAATCTACTCAGAGTAGTTGGAAAAGTGTTTTGAAGTTCGAATTTAGTGGCACAAAGTTGAAAAACTGAAGCAGAATGAGTGGAGAGAGCTTGCGTTCGAAATAGAGATGTTGAAAAGTGAAAAACAGTGACCCTAGCTCGGGTTTTTAAAAACAAAATCTGGCACTTTCGCTCAAGCGAAAATTAGTGTGCCTATTATTTGCTTGAGCGACCAAAAACAGAGAGAATTAACGTATATTCGCTTGAGTGAATCCTGTGTCGCTTGATCGAATGTGTGTACAAAAAAAAATTTCGTTTGAGCGAAGAAAAACAGAGAGAAACAACTAACATTTGCTCAAGCGAATCCTCTGTCACTTGAGCGAATTTCAGTGAATTTCGACTTGTAACATGATATTCAAATGCAATCAAATGATTACTAACTTAAAAGAAAGTTTTCACATAGATCTAGTTCAACAATGTTCAAATGTGTTCATGCTCAATTTATAATGCAATAGATAAAACAAAAATTTTAAATTGCCAAAAAGAAAAGAAAATAAAGATAAAACACTGGGTTGCCTCCCAGGAGCGCTTATTTAACGTCTTCAGCTCGACGACTGTTTGCTTTAAGGTTCATCTAAGTAGATGATGAGGTTAAGCTTATCCACTGCATCTCCCAAATATGCTTTAATTATCTGCCCATTAACTGTCCATATTCTTCTTGTTGCTGGATCTTCCAATTCTACAGCCCCATAAGACCTAACTGATCTTACCACGAATGGACTTGACCATTTGGATTTTAGTTTCCTAGGAAAAAGTCTTAATCTTGAATTAAACAGTAATATAGATTGGTCTGGATGAAACTCTCTTTTCAGAATTTTCTTATCATGATATGGCTTAACTTTCTCCTTGTATAACTTGGATGATTCATATGCATTAAGTCTCATTTCTTCTAATTCATGCATCTGAATTTTTCTTTGCTCTGCTGAAGCTTTTGGGTCAAAATTTAAAAATTTTAAAGCCCAATACGCTTTATGCTCCATTTCCACTAGAAGATGACACGACTTACCATAGACAAGTTGAAAGGGAGATAAGCCAGTAGGAGCTTTATATGCATTCCTATAAGCCCAAAACGCATCATCTAACTTTATTGACCAATCTTTTCTTAAAGATGAAACAATCTTTTCTAATATTTTTTTTAATTTCTATGTTTGAAACTTCTGTCTGCCCATTAGTTTGTGGATGATAAGGTGATCCAACTTTATGCCTGACCCCATAATGCTCTAAACATTTCTGAAGTTGAATATTGCAGAAATGTGACCCTCCATCACTGATTAGAACTCTGGGAGTGCCAAATCTACAGAATATATTTTTCTTTAAAATTTTTATCACAGTTTTGGCATCATCTTTTATAGTAGCCACTGCTTCCACCCACTTTGACACATAATCTACTGTTACCAAGATGTATTCTTTAGAGAATGAGGATGGGAAAGGTCCTGCAAAATCAATTCCCCAACAGTCAAATATTTCAACTTCCAACATGATATTCAGGGGTATTTCCTGTCTTCTTGATATTCCTCCTGTCTTATGGCAATCACTACATTGTTGTGCAAAGTTGTGCACATCTTTAAACAAAGTAGGCCAGAAAAAATCAGATTAGAGCACTTTTGCAGCAGTCCTCACTCCATTAAAATGTCCACCATAAGGAGAACTATGACAATGCCAGAGAACACTTTTGGCTTCCTTGCTTGTCACACATCTTCTCAGCAAGTTATTACTTCCTATCTTGAAAAGGTAAGGATCATCCCATACAAAATAATGTGCATCCTTAAATAATTTCTTCTTTTGATGCCAAGTATACTCTTCTGGGACAACTTTTGTAGCTTTGAAATTTGCCATGTCAGCAAACCACGGTCTTTCTTGTACCATCATTAGTTTTTCATCTGGAAATTCCTCCTGCACTTCTAATTGGTTATTAGTCACTTCAGTATTGACTAATCTGGATAAATGATCAGCTACCGAATTTCCACAACCCGTTTTATTCTTGATCACCAAATCGAATTCCTACAACAATAAAATTCATCTAATTAGTCTAGGTTTAGAATCTAATTTGATTAACAAATATTTGATCGCTGCATGATCAGTATATATAGTAACAGATGAACCAATCAAGTATGCTCTAAATTTTTCTAATGCATAAACTATAACTAGTAATTCTTTTTCAGTGGTTGCATAATTAATTTGGGCTGCATTAAGAACTTTGCTAGTATAATGTATAACATGAAAAATCTTATATTTTCTTTGGCCTAATACTGCTCCTATAGCATAATCACTTGCATCACACATTAATTCAAAATCTAAATTCCAATCAGGTGCAATTATCACAGGGGCTAAAACTAATTTTTGTTTTATCAATTCAAAAGCATTCAAACATTCCGCATTAAAATTAAAAGAAATATCCTTATTGAGTAAGTTGCTGAGTGATTTTGCAATCTTTGAGAAGTCTTTTATAAATCTTCTATAGAATCCAACATGTCCTAAAAAACTTCTTATGCCCTTCACATTTGTTAGTGGTGGAATCTTCTCAATAATCTCTATTTTTGCTTTATCAACTTCAATCCCTCTTGCATAAATCTTACGGCCTAACACCACGCCTTCAGTTACCACAAAATGACATTTTTCCCAATTTAAAACTAAATTGGTATCAACACACCGCTTCAATAGTGTTCAAATTCCTCAAGCATTGGTCAAATGATGCACCAAATACTGAAAAATCATCCATAAAAACTTCTATTCATTATTTCACCAAATCTGAGAAGATTTCTAGCATGCATCTTTGAAATGTTGTTGGGGCATTGCACAATCCGAATGACATTTTCCTGTAAGCAAACACACCAAAAGGACAAGTAAAAACAGTTTTTTCTTGATCTTCTGGATCTACTGTTATTTGATTGTACCCTGAATAACCATCCAGAAAATAATAAAAAGCTTGTCCTGCTAACCTTTCTAACATTTGATCCATGAAAGGTAAAGGAAAATGATCTTTTCTAGTTACCTGATTCAATTTTCTATAATCTATACACATTCTCCAACCTGTGACAGTCCTAGTAGGTATTAATTCATTTTTATCATTATAAATTACAGTCATACCTCCTTTTTTCGGGACCACCTGAACTGGGCTAACCCAAGCACTGTCAGAGATAGGATAGATCATACTTGTATCAAGTAATTTCAGTACTTCTTTCTTTACCACCTCTTTCATAGTTGGATTAAAACGTCTTTGAGGTTGTGCAACAGGCTTGAAATCATTCTCCATGTGAATCTTATGCATGCAATAAGAAGGACTAATTCCTTTGAGATCAGATAATGTCCACCTTATGGCCTTCTCATTCTCTTTCAGAACTGAGATCAATTTTTCTTCTTCAAAATTTGTTAAGGCATTGCTAATCACCACTGGTTTGTTGCCTCCATCTGCAAGAAAAACATATTTTAAGTGAGGAGGTAATACCTTTAATTCCAGCTTCTGACTCTCAATTTCATGTTCTTGCTGCAATTTCTCATATTGTTGTTCTTTTACAGTAACTTCTTGTGTTGAATGAAGATGTTTTAAATATTTCTCAATTTCTTCTTCATCCTCTTCATCAAATTCATCATTAACACCTATCAAAGCTTTTTCTAATGGGCTTGCTTTGGTTAGTTGCTTCCTTGCTGCTTGAAAGATATTATCTACCACATCCATCCTAAGACAGTGTTGTTTATCTCTAGGATGCCTCATTGCTTCAAATACATTAAAATTAACTTCCTCATCTTCTACTCTGACTTTTAAATTGTCATCATCAACATCAATAATGAATTTTGTTGTCTTCATGAAAGGTCTTCCCAGTATAAGAGGAACTTTAGTGTCTTCCTCCATATCCATCATAACAAAATCAACTAGAAACATAATTTTATCAACTCTGACCAAAACGTCTTCTGCCACACCATAAGGAAATTTTAGAGATCTGTCAGCTAGCTGCAATGTCATTCTTGTAGGCTTTACTTCCAAGTCTCCTATTCTTTTAAGCATAAACAAAGACATTAGATTTATACTAGCACCCAAATCAAGTAATGTCTTACCTACTTGTAATGTCCCAATTATTACTGATATAGTGAAATTGTCAGGATCCTTGTACTTTTGAGGTAATGATTTCTGAATTATAGCGTTACATCCTATTTTTAGCTCCACTGTTGTTGTAGTAAATCTCCTTTTCTTAGTTAACAACTCTTTCATGAATTTTGCATAAGTCGGCATCTGCTCCATAGCTTCCATAAATGGAATATTAATTTGTAAATGCTTGAAAATATCCATGAATCTTGCAAACTGTCTTTCTTTATCTTTCTTGGAAGAATGACGAGGATATGGCAAATCTTTTAGTTGCGGTATTTGATTCTCATCTTTCTCCCTCTTTTTCTCATTATTTTTATTTTTTTTCTTCTTTTTCTATACTCTCACTTTTATTTTTCTCTTTTTCTCCTTCGCACTCGTTTTTCTTCTTTTCATCCTTTTTTTCTTGTAAGATTACCTTCTCTACAGCTAGGTTGTCACCAATCCCCTCTCCTATAACCTTACCACTCCTTGTAGTTATTGACTTACATTGCTCCTTTGGATTGGTTTGTGTGTTAGCTGAAAATTGTCCTCCTTGCTGCTCAAATAATTGTTTAGCTAGTTGACCCATCTGGGTCTCTAAATTTCTAAATGAAGCCTCAGTATTTTTCTGATTAGCCATAGTACTTTGCATGAACTTTTCTAAAGTATCCTCTAATTTACTCATTTTGTCAGGCATTGAAGGATAATGTTGTTGCTGCTGTTGATATGGAGGTTGCTAATATGACTATTGTTGAAATGTAGGTTGTCTAGTAGATGAGCTAACACCTTGTTTCCACCCAAAATTCTGATCCTAATTCCCTATCCATCCTTGTGCAAAATTATTCTGATAATTGTTGGAATTAGGGAAATTACCTTGTCTGTCTTGACTACTACCTTGAGCACCCATATAATTAGCTTCTTCTTATTGAATGTTGACTTGATAAGAGCATTGTTCATTTGAATTATCACCTCCACACAAGTCACATTTCATGAATTGTTGATCAGGAGAAGCTTGAATAACATGTATTTGTTGAGGTAGTTTCGCTATTTGTTGCGTCAATGCTTTCATATGTTTAGTCAGAATTTTATTCTGAGCTAGCATAATATCTAAAGTGTTAAGCTCTAGCATTCCTTTCTTTTGAGTTGGATGTCTATCATGTTGGGTTTGTTGGTCTGTAAAGGCTAATGAATCAATAATTCTTGTGGCATGTTCGATTTATGCATCTAGCATGGGTCCTCCTGCTGCAGCATCTAATAGCATCTTTGTATCAGGTCGTAGGCCAGTATAGAAAATATTCAATTGAGCAATGTCTTCAAATCCATGATTTGGGCATCTTCTCAACAGTGATTTAAATTTCTCCCATGCTTCATAAAAAGATATATCTACTCCTTGTCTGAAAGAAGTAATGTCGGATTTTTCTTTGATGTAGCGGGATGGTGGAAAAAATTTGTTCAGAAACTTCTCTTCTACGTTAATCCAATCAGTCAAACTCTGATTAGGATGTGCTTTCAACCACTCCTTTGCCCTACCTGCCAAAGAAAAAGGAAATAATCTCAAATATGCAGATTCAAGATTTGTTGCTCTAAATCCCATGGTACCAATCAACTCATAAAAAGTAGACAAATGAATGTAAGGGTCTTCATAATCCAATCCAGTGAATTGATGAGCACTAATCAAGCTTAAGAAAGCTGGAGAAGTGTCTCGGACCTTGCTACATAACATAATTTCTAAGTGTTCTTCTAGGTGGATTTGAATCTGAATTTTGATTTGGATTTAGATTTTGATTTGGATTCAGATTTGTTCCGTCTTCTATCATATCTTCTATAATTGGGTTTGGTAAATTGAGTGTGGAAGAAGAGTTAACCGATTCTCCTATGCCTTGTTCTTGAGTTTCCCTTCTTCTTCTACCCCGGTTCCTCCGATCGATTTTTTCAATCTCCGGATTAAATTCTAACTGTTTTGAAGATACTTGTCTTCTTAAACACATAAATCAAAAGAGTAACTCAAGCAAAGATTAGAACAAGACAATAATTAAGCAAATTAAAACTGAAAAATAAAGCAAAAACAGAAATAAAAATAAAATACTCAATAAGCTAAACAAAGAATTCTCAAAAAACATCGTTCCCGAGCAGCGGTGCCAGAAATACTTGTTGAATTATTGGCAAGCGTACCAAAATTATCAATTGCAGTATAGTATTTCGATTAAATAAAATTTGATCCCACCAAAAACGGTTTCAATGGAAATTCTCAATTATATGCTCACTAAGTGGATTAAAACAAATTGGTTTTTGCATAAAGAGTTGAATTGAAATTAAATGACAAAAACTGTAAATTGTTGAGAAAATATCAATTAAAGGCACTTAGGATTGACTTCCTTCCTTATCCCTCTTTTTGAATGGCTATGTCAATTAAGAACGTCAATTAACCTAACAATGTTGATGTCACCTACTCAAATCATCCATGTTGATTCCTCACACATGAAGTTCATAAGAAAACCTAATAAATGTTAATTCCTCACACAATTAAGAGATTTTCCAGCATTAGGTTTAGGGTGTTAAGCAATTGATACATTCATTCCATTCCTGGCAATTAACATAACAAAAATTCTTACCGTGATCTAGGGTTCAAGATATATTTTCCAATCATATCCCAAGCATCAAGAATAATTCATTCCAAAGCATAAAGGATAAGAATAACAACATCAAAACATAGATTAATATCTCAAAATATCATCATGATACAAAAGAGTTCAGAGGAAGTGCACCAAATCCCAAGGGAATGAAGTTAGCCACTCATGTTGGTCATTACAATGCTCCAAATGAGGAAGAAGTGAAGAATTGATGAAGATTGGACGAAACCCTAGCAGTAGTCGCGCATCTTCTCCCTAAAACCGCTTACTTTTCTCAAAACACATATTATCTTTTTATAGAAAAAATCGGGTCTCGCATCTTTCGCTCAAGCGACAACTTTCGCTCAAGCGAAAGTTTCCTATTTTCGCTCAAGCGACAACACGCTCGCTTGAGTGAGTGAACTCTAGAGAAGAATAACTAACATTTTCTCAAGCGAATTTTCTTGCGTTTGAGCGACTGAATTCTAGAGAAGAATAACTGATATTCGCTCAAGCGAGAGTTCATCTCACTCGAGCGACTTCCATGCTGAAAATCTTCTTCTTTCTTCCAGTTTTACTCCAATTATGCTTCTTACTCTTGTATCAAGGTATTCTCGAATTCATCCTATATTGGGAGAAAAATAGATTAGAATTAACATAAGTTAAGTGGTTTCATAACCATTCAAGGCATAATTATATCAACTTTTTACCACTTAACAATTAGAAATTCAAAATATTTTTTGAAAACCCAATTCACCCCCCTCTTGAGAAAGTTATGTCATTAACATTTTATTAACAATTGGTATCAGAGTTGGGTTATCAAAAGTTAATTGATTTTGATCCAAAAAGAATAACTAACATTTTTCAAACTTTTGCTCAAGGGACATCTATAAACAGACCTCCTTTATTTTCTGGTGA
>OY731400.1:60057255-60148293 GCA_963425845.1 Sphenostylis stenocarpa | reverse complement strand
AGTAGTGTCCCAAAGTTATTGAACGTCATTAATTTTTTTGTGGGAAGTGGATGTGTGCCAATTTCTCCAACTTTGTTTTCTAATCCATATTACTAAATTACATCTTGTAGATTTAATTAACATTTATAGTTACTATGTGATATTTTTAGGTGTCCTTTGTATTCTCTCTACATTGTCATTCTCATTCTTTAACTACATACTACAAAAATGTTAAAAGCAATTACTTCATGTGAAAAATTATGGTAGTAATTTAACCACATGAAATATAGTTTTAATGTAGAGAGGAGAGGCTTGTTGAGCTAAATTAATTACTGAAATTTTCATGTTTTCAAATATCTCTAAAGACAAATATTATTTGTATTAACCTACTTAATGTAGCTAGTTCTGAATGGATGCTAAGGTGTGGATTGATCTCTTTCCTTTAATATTGTAATTTGGTTGAGTTTATTTTGTGCTTTTTATTATTAAGTCCTAATGAAGTCCATTTTAAATTTGTGAATCTTTGGTGTGATTATTTATCATTTAAATTGAATTTATTATCGCATGTTTAATTTCTACCACTAAATCTGACTCGTTCTAAAGATGTAATATGAGATGTGTTATTTGATCTTGTCATTATGCTTCAAATTTAGATTTTAGGTGTAATGTCATATGCAACCAAATATCACATACTGTTTGATCAATTGCAAGTTGGCTACATGTTGCCAGTAAATATTAATGTTCACATGTGCCAAAAAAAAACATACATGTTTATTACCACTAGGCATAAAGATATATATTTAAAATTGGTTTGAAATAGGTTCTATTTTAATAATCATTCTAGAACCATTTTAGTTTTAAAACTGATGAAATAATAGTTAACTTATTCACTCTTTTTGAAAGTATAGAATTTGTGATCTTAGTGTTTGGTAAAGTGACTTTTAATTTACAACTTGAATAAAGTCAAGAAAACAATTCCAAAATTGAATATTATTTGAATAATCTAACTGATTTACTAGAAGATTAAAAAAATCATTACAACACAAAATCAGTAAAACTGAGTTAAAACATTAAAGTAAAAAAAAAAAAAAACTTGTTCTACTCATTTATATAAAATATATGTTTATTTACCATTAGGCCTATATACATATGGTGTTTAAAATTGGTTTAACACCAATTTAGTTTTGAAGAGTCATTATGATACTAAAAGGTTTAACATATCACTTATGACAATGTCAACCTAAAGTTTTAAAGTTAAGAGAACTAGATCAACTCAAAGTATCAATTATTTTTACAAAATACATATTTATTACCACTAGGCTTGTACAGGCAGGGGCATAACTATGAATTTTAAATGATAGAGACTAATATATAAAAAATAATTATCATATAAAAATAAATATTATTACTTAAATTTAAATCTTAAAAAATAAAGCTTATTTCATCTATCCTCTTTTTAAAAAAAAATTAATCTATAATTTTATTTTTAGATATCTTTAAAATTCAAACTGATTTCTTTTTTCATATTTTAACATCAAAATAAACTATTGTAAAATATTAAAACAACTAACTAATTTATAATAAATAAAAAAATTATATCAATATTTAATATTTTTTTATTACACTATACATGCTAATTATTATAATAATAAACAAAAAAATAAAGAAAATAATTTTTTTACTTCAAAAAAATTATTGTCACATATCTCCTTTATTTTTTAACTTTTTGTCTTATGTCTTCTTGAATAGAAAATAAAAAAACTAAAAAAAAACTAAAGAATACAAAACATGTAATTTTTATGTTATTGAGATGAAATTATAAAAATAAAATGTCTTCTTGAACAGAAGACAAAAAAAATTAAAGAATAAAAAATACAATTTTTATGTTATAGAGATGAAATTATTTAAAAAGATACATTTGAAAACTAAAGATAAAAATTTATAATTTTTATATTGTAAGGTGAAAGAGAACAAATATGAGAGTTAATAAGTGATAAAAATAAAATATAAAAATATGTGAAAAGACAAGATAAGTATCTAACAAAAAAAAAGTTGCATTGAGAAAATGAAGAGGTGCCAGAAGAAAGATAAAAATCTAAAAAAAAAAGAGATAAAAAAATGAAAAATTGTATAATAAATAAATATGATATTTATTATAAATAAAAAATTAAGAGGAAAAAATAAAAATAAAATTTTTATTTATATTTATAAAATATTATTTATTTAATATATATATATATATATATATATATATATATATATATATATATATATATATATATATATATATATATAATAAGTTGGTTTGGGGTTGAGTAATTCCGCCTCTGTGTACACGGGTGGTGCTTAAAATTAGTTTAAGACCAGTTCAATTTTAAAAATCATTATAATACTAAAAGCTTTAACAAATCATTCATATAATTCTAATCACTAGAAGTAATTATAATACTAAACCAATAGAATATAGTTAAAGATAATATATCTTCAAATCATTAAACACAAAATGGAGAGACTATCCACAAGTATTATGACAACATGTACTAGAAATGAGTTTATAGTAATTACTTCAGAAAGGAATAAATAAAGATCATTAGGTTTCTTTTGTTGATTATAATGTCAATTAAAAAATAAAGATATAACTAATTTTTTATTTTCTTAATATCATTTATATGAATTAATTTTTCTATTTTAATTATTATGATAATATCCTAAAAATAAAGAGAATAGGATCAAGTAAACCATTGTTCATGCTAGTGGATCTAAAAGCATTGAACAAAGGAAGATTGAAAGGGTGACAACACTAAATATCTTTATATTAAATTTATGCTTTTATTTATGAAGTATACTTAATATAATTTTTATAGGAAAAAGAGTGTAGACACAAAGGAGAAGTATGGATAACTATCCATAAACATGCTAATGGAGCATTTATGAGTGATGAAGCAAAACAAATTGATTTAAGTTAAATTCTAATAAAATGTATAGGTATAAACCACTTTTTATGTTTTATTATAACCCTTTTCAATTGTTTTTCCTGTTTTATATAGGAAACAAAAAATTCAAGAATATGAATCAACCTCATTTTCATCCCTGTCAAAAGAATATTAAGTGCTGATTCTTTAGTTTATGCTTTAGGAATAGCGATGTGAATGTGTTCACGGTTTAGGTTTAGGTTTTTGTCCATGTAAAAATGTTTGGATCTGATACTCTTGTTAAATAACATCATAAGACAATGAAATAAAGATAATGATAACATTATTTTTAACAAACTATCCACTTTAATACATCTCATGCCTCCCTCGTAATACTTGAAACTTGATACTTTTAATAATATTTTCTATATTTAAATTTGTTATTTTTAATTATAATTTACTTTTATATTCTAGATATATGATCACGGAAGTGTGAAGAAATAAATAATTAGCATAAATAACTTTATTTATTTATTTATTTTGTAATTTTACTATAGAATCTAACATTATACATTATCTTAGTTTAAATTTGTAGATTTTATTTTTTTTATAAATTTTGATTTTAATTATAATATAAATTGGAACATATTGATATTTTCTTTGTTTGATAGTGTTTTAGTATTTCTTTTTAATGATTTTATTGGTTCTAGGAGATAAGATTTTTAGACATTATTTTTATTTATTTAATATTTTGTTATTATTTTTATTAGAAATAAACATGAGCATTAGAAAAAAATGAAATCGAAGGGGTTCTAAACCTCAAGTAAAATCACTGAGGTTATAAATCATTTAGAGGCAACAAAGGTTTTAAAATGTAGAGAGAGAGTCGGGGTTTCAAAACTACAAAAGGTATCAACAGGGATTTCAAAATTGCAGAGAGGTAATGAGGTTCTGAACCGCAGAGAAGTAGTTAGGTTTAGTAACTACTGAAAATTAGTGGAGATTTAAAATCGCTGAAAAGTAATAGGAATTTAAATCACCGATATTTTTATACAAAATCCGCCACCAATTACTAAGGTTTGTAACCGCTTGGAGGTGACTTTTGAAATTATCGTTAAGTGTTGAGTTTTCAAGGGTTCGAAGAAACCATTGGTAATCAGTTAACAATATTAGTTTTCCTAGCGGAATGAGCAACCATTGATAGCGCACTCAATGAGGATTAAAATCACCGAAAACACATAATATAATCCTTGTTAAATGTAATTAAATCAAGAATCTACAAAAGAAGAATTATAATATTGTAAGCATCCCACTTGATTAAATCAAGTTATTTATAAATGAAAATAATGGTTGAATGTAAAAGATTGAGATAAAATATAAAAAGAAGATTCACATTTAGAAACTCTTCCCAAGTTTCTAAGAATTACACATTACTCACTTTTTTTTAAATGTATTTTTGCATCTATATAAAGAAGAAATAGTCTAGAATCTAAAGCTATTACAAGAAGCACCATGGTTATTTTTATTCTAACACTAAGCTATATTATCTTATTTTTTTAGTAGACAATATAAGTGATCTTATTCTTGATATAGCTATTAATATAATTTTAGTTTCTAAAAATACTACAAAATGAAAATTCTTATTTTTCTTTAACAAAGTAGATTATCTAATCTACTTATATAACTGGTTTTTAATAATTATTTTACAAATTTTAATCATTATTTTGATTATCTTTTTTCTTATCATCAAATCTACTTAATTAAATTGTTTCTGCGAAAATTTGGTTTGTTTCGATTTCCTAAAGACTTAGATTCTAACCAAATTTTAATCACGTAAATTCTTTTTATTTAGGCTAGCAAGCAGTTTTTCAATAAAAAAAATGTAAATAAAAAATGTCACAGTATTGAGCCAAATGAAAAATAAAGCATGCATATTAGAAACGCGGAAAACACAACATAATATACATACTTACTGAAATCGAAAAGCTCTCCCTTGTTTTTTGTATTTTTATTTAAGAAACTCGAGAATATAAAAATTAACAATAGCAGTAAAATAAGCAGTAAATGACATAAAATTAAAATATCGAGACAAAGACGTATTGCGTTAAGCGTAAATGCAGAATCTTAAAATGACATAAGTGTAAATGTAGAATCTTAAAATGGCATAAGTGTAAATGTAGAATCTTAAAATGGCATAAGTGTAAATGCAGAATCTTTAAATTGCATAAGTGTAAATGACAATGAACATAAAATAACATGAAAGTAAAGATACGTAAAATAAGATTGCATTAAAGATAAAGTACCAGGGAAAGTAAAGAAAGCGGTAACAACAATCAATGAAAACGAAAATCCAAATCGCCAAAAACTTCATGATTCGTCGTTCTCCAGTAGACTCGTTCACTTATGTTTCTGTTCTTTCTGTCAATTTCCCCTTTTTCTTCATGCTTTATTCTATTTATAGGCATGTTTCAACGTAACCTCCTAAGAGTGGTTAAAAAACCGCTACCACGTTCCATGTGCATGTTTAACTGTCCTTCAATTTCCACCTTAGCCACGGTTAAAAAACTGATTCCCATGTTCCATGTGCGCGTTAATCGTTCCTCGATTTCTAACTTAGCCACGATTTGGAAAACCGCTTCCCATGTTCCATGTGCACTTTAACCGTTCCCTCGATCTCGACCTCAACCATCGAGTATTTTAAACTGCTTCTGACTTCCCTCAAACTTAACTTCACACTCAATACCTATTATCGATTTTTTACTCTCAATCATGTTCATCGAATTTCCTCTGTCTTTTTTCGATTCAAATTCTCGATTTTCCCTAATACAAGGTAATCGAATTTCTCTTATCCATTTTCGATTTAGATTCTCGATTTTCCTCAACACATAGTCATCGAATTTCTCCTATCCATTTTTTATTTAGATTCTTGATTTTCCTCAATACATAGTCATCAAATTTCTCCAATCCATTTTCGATTTAGATTCTCGATTTTCCTCAACACATAGTCATCGAATTTCTCCTATCCATTTTCGATTCCGATTCTCGATTTTACCCAACATACTGCCATCAAATTTTCTTCTTTCGATTTTCGATTTTTTCCCACCAACAAAATTCTCCCTTGAAAGAATAAAAACATTTGTGCAAAAAATTTTGTATTCTTTCAAAAAATATCTATTTCAACTCTTAAATGTTCTGAAGCCAAAAGGCTATTTTTATTATCAAATGTCAAATCAAAGCATTCCCCTCATTTAATGTTACTAGATTTCTCCTAAAAACTCATCTCTTTTTCCAAAAACTCTGTCATGTCTCCATTTAACTTCCTTCCACGTCCGTCATTTCAACTGCCCTAATTGACTCTTTTAAAATACTCAAATCAACTTACATTTATCTTTACTAAACCTAACCCATCTTCCTCATCCGTTACCTCTTCTCTGTCTTTCATCTTTACACAACTACCATGACAACCTCCAAATCTTCTGACCTCCTCACTCCGCCATTGTCGACGGTGACTTCAAATCTAATAGAAATAAACGACCAAAAGTTCGCCCCAGTCCCACTGTTGGAAGAGGCTTCGCAAAAAATCGCTGAAACACAGGTACTTATACCTTATACAGTTGATAATTTTGATTATGCATTCAGTGGTCCTATTCATTGTTCTGGTGGATCGTCTTCCTCTACTATCTGTCTGCCTTCCGAAAGCAAAACCATTATTCACAAAACTGAGATAAGGAGTGATTTCCTACATGCTACCTCAAAAGTATATCGAACCGGTCATCCCCATAAAAAACCCTTATATATCAGGTGATTTGATAGAGTGAAAACCAAGTTTGGGAACCATTGGAAAGACATAGGGATTTTCGACTTTCTCCACTTATCTCGATGTGATTTATCATCTTTGGATATGCCCATGTTCTTATCCGCAGTTCATTTATGGAATAAAGATTTACATGCTATGGAGCTTCCATGTGGTCCTCTTTCCCCTACTCTTTTTGAGATTGTTGCGATTACTAGGTTAAAGCCTACAGGGGAAAAATACTTAAGACTGCTTTCCCTTATGAAGATTCTCTTAGAGCAAGAATCGATTGGGATGCAAAGGCCTACGATCATTTCATCGAAAAATATTTTATCGATGACCACTCAATTGTAGTTTCCAATGAAGAACATATTGCATTTTTGGTATATTGGCTTTGCACTCATGTTTTTTGCCCTCGATCTATCCAAATTTTATCACATTTTTATAATCTTGCTTACCTTCTTCATACCGGTCAACCTCGAATTTGTTTGGCAAAACTCTTGTTGGCTCATGTTTATAAAGCATTCGATGAGGCAGTTGATATCTTGAATACTAAAAAACCCTCAGGAAATTTTTCAGGTCCCATATGGTTCATCCAATTATGGCTAACTTCGATTTTCGAAAGTATCCTTCCCCCACCATCCAAAGTTACCCAAAATTTTAATTTAGAAGGTGTCTGATTATCATTAAGAGATTTCTGGCGCTGTAGAGAGTGAAGGGCTGCCAAAAAGCACCCAAATTGTCAAAGAAATTAATAGAAAGCTTGCCTTGGAGGTTTCTACATTCTCTCTCTCTTTACTACTTTATCTTTAAATTACGCAGTAGATATTAGGGCCATGTAGTCGTAACTTTAAATTCTGCAAATAAAGGGTAAAAACATATTTTCACCAGTTTATTTATTCCAGTAGATAGCCTATCATAGGGAACCTGAAAGGGGCGTCGTAAGGGAACTAACACTTCCCTTACATGTAACTAACTCCCTTACCCAACTCTGGTTCTAATGACCAAAGTTGGTTTTTTGAAAACCAACGCCTTTTCGTTCCTTTTCCGATGTTTCCGGTAAAAACATTGGTGGCGACTCCAGAAGAACCCTTCAAAATTAGTTCTTGGGTTAGCCCGGTTATCGGACAATCCAAGAGCGCCTTTTCAAAAACCTCGCCCCTAGGTTCAGCCCGGTTATCGGATAACCTAAAGGCGTTGTAACCACACTAATAAAAACACGAAAATCGGAAAGTCAGAACTATCGTGTCGCTCCGACCGCCTCGTTTTGACGGCGGCGACACCGCCGCACCACCATCCACAAGGACCTTATTCACTTTCTGTCCTTGAATCTCGATATTCAGCATCAAGGGTTTCAAATGAAACCTCATTTCTTCTGATGGGGGATCGATAAAAGTAACGTTTCTATGGGGAGATTCGCATGACATTTGCGTCACCCACGTCACTTTTGGTCTCATTTCCTCAGAAAAGAAATCATCCTCCCGATGAACGTCATTTTGTTCCTGAAACTCCTCATACTCATTAACATACTCTGCAGGTAGTATCAATATTACTCCAATCTGTTGTCCATCCCTACTATTTTCATCTTTACCGTCGACAAAGTCTCTTACATACTGACCCCTGATCGGTATATTCTGCTCTTCAAAAGTCTTATAATTATTGAACCTTCCCCAGTAAGGTTGGAGCCTTCCCCCTCTCTTCCAGGGCTTTCCTCGAAATCTCCTTTGGAACATGGGGAATCCAGTATTCGATCCTTCATTGTATGATAGTCTATCGAACACATCATTATTTTGAAATCTACTTCCTCTCCGAGGAGAATATGTCTCTTTCTTGACCCATCACATCTGATTTCTACTAGAACACGAACCAATGGATTGCTGATTTTCTCCCACTGTCATCTGGATTGTTTGTTTTCCTTTAACATTGCAACTTTTTTGTCGTGTCTCCACTTTTTTATTTGCTCTTCCCTGAAAGCTTTAGCAGCCGATCTGTCAAACACCGTGCTGCATCGTGGACATAATGCCATATCTTCATCCTTCTCTTTCTTTCTGGTTAAGAATTAGACGAGCGAATCCTCTGTTCGAGGATAAATTTCTCTCTCGAATTCTTTCTCAAACTCATTTAAGTCGAACTCTATGTCTTCTTCTGACATGCCCATTTTGACATGTCTAGGATCAATGTCTTCAGTAACATCGACCATACCTATGAAGACTGAATTTACCAATCTAGCATCTTCAGTAATACCTGACTGAGACTCGACATACCCCACCTGCACTTCAAATGGATTAGTATCCACTTTCATTGACATCTTCTCAAACTTTAACCTTCCTTGGTCGATTGCATCTTGAATCGTGTTTCTGAAATGTATACAATTATTAGTCCAATGCCCATAAATATTATGAAATTTTGCATATTTTCGACCATTTCTTTGATCTAAAGAAGGCAATTTATGATCATCACTCAATTTAATCTGTTTATCTTTCAATAAAATATCGAAGATTTTATCTGCTTTTGTTACATCGAAAGTATATGTTCGATTCGCCATTTTGTATTTTACCTCATTTTGCTGCAGCAGTTTACAAATATATGGACCTCCTACTTTGAGCTCTGCTATGTTTACTTTCTCATCGATAGATTCTTCATTTTCTACTTCTGTCTTGGGATTTTCTTCGTATATGTCATTTGTGTACGCTACCCTATCTTTCTTCATAGGTTTCTCAAATTTCTTGTATCTTTCCTTCTCATACTCGATTTGTTCCACTCTTCTTACTTTATCGGCTAATTGAGCCATGTCATTTAATGGTAAATTAACCAATTTATTTCTAATAGAGAATTCTAACCCCGCAGAGGTCATTCTAACTAATTCAAATTCGGGAATCTGAGTGAAACATCTCAATTTCATTTGTCTAAATCTATTCAAATAATCATCTATACTTTCATGATTATATCTTTTAATATTCATTAAGTCGATAAGACTTACTTGAGTCTCTCCCCTAAAAAATTGCTCATGAAAATTCCTTTCCAGCTGTAGCCAATTATATATCGAGTTAGGTGGCAAAGAGGTAAACCAAGTGAAGGTATTCTTTGTTAATGAACTAGGGAAGTATTTCATTTTTAATTCCTCATTCATAGTTATATCTCCACATTCGATTGATATCGTGCCACATGCTCGATAGTGGATTCACCGATTTCTCCAGCAAATTTGGTGAACTTGGGTACTTTATATCCTCGAGGTAATTCTGTCTCGAGAATCGTATTTGGAAAAGGAGAAACAAAGTATGGTTGGTCAAGTGGTCTTAATTCCACTCCTTGGGGATTCATCCTTTGTCCCAACACATGATTGTACTGCATGTTATTCTGATTATACATATTTTGAAACCCTCCATTAAAATTTCCGTGAGCATCATTCCTCACATGCTGATAATGATCAACATTTCGATTTCTCCTTAATCCTGATTGACATTATTTTCGACCCTCGTTTATCGAGGTATTGCCAATACATCCCCGACACGTGTCATTTGATATGCTAATATCTCAAAACTATTAGTAGTATTTTGAATTAATGGGTTTAATATTGTGGTCAACTGTTGTGACAACACATTAACCATCTCGAAATTATTTTCATCAATTTATTATAGAAACACTCCTAATGAATTACTGGAAATTCCAGTACTGGCATTTTCGATAGCATTGAAATTAGATCAATGGTAATCTCTATCGAATGCATATCTCCCGTGATCCAGATTTGCTCTGTTATCTAGGTTTGGTATTGGAGACATCTGTTGTGTTCCTAAACTTTGTGCACTTCCTGGATTCTGAGGCATTGCTAAATTTTGGGATACACCTACATTCAGGGATACCCCAAAATTTTGGGGCATTCCTAAGGTTTGAAATGTTCCTAAGTTTTGGGGCATTCCTAGGTTAGGTATCGTATTTCGTGGTACTGAAGTACCAACCCCATTCATATTATTAAATGTAAATCCAGACAGCCTTACACTCATATATGGACCTGCACATGTTATTACGGGGTTTCCCGTGGTTTGCATATTGTTTGACATTATAGTACCAGACCCTAACTGAGTATTTGCTAATGTCCCTGGGCTTTGTTCAGTATTCACTGGAATCGATGCACTCACATTTGTCGATATTACAGGCATAATTCCATTGTGAACTTGCCCCCCAGTGTTTGGTGGATTCGGACTATTAGGAATCTCACTGTTACTCTGACTATTTGGTCGATTTTGACTCATTTTTATTAATCGTCCACTCCTTAATCTCATACACTTTTTTGAACTAGTCAAATTTTGTGTATTTAACACAATACCCCTACCTGGCGCGCCAATTTGTTTCTGGCAAAAATTTGGTTTGTTTCGATTTCCTAAAGACTTAGATTCTAATCAAATTTTAACCACGTAAATTCTTTTTATTTAGGCTAGCTAGCAGTTTTTCAATACAAAAAAAAATGTAAATCGAAAATATCATAGTATCGAGCCAAATGAAAAATAAAGCATGCATATTAGAAACGTGGAAAACACAACATAACATACATACTGAAATCGAAAAGCTCTCCCTTGTTTTTTGTATTTTTATTTAAGAAACTCGAGAATATAAATATTAACAATAGCAGTAAAGTAAGTAGTAAATGACATAAAATTAAAATATCAAGACAAAGACGTATTACGGTAAGCGTAAATGCAGAATCTTAAAATGACATAAGTGTAAATGCAGAATCTTAAAATGGCATAAGTGTAAATGCAGAATCTTTAAATTGCATAAGTGTAAATGGCAATGAACATAAAATAACATGAAAGTAAAGATACGTAAAATTAGATTGCATTAAAGATAAAGTACCAGGGAAAGTAAAGAAAGCGGTAACAACAATCAATGAAAACGGAAATCCAGATTGCCAGAAACTTCATGATTCGTCATTCTCCGGTAGACTCGTTCACTTATGTTTTTGTTCTCTCTACCAATTTCTCCTTCTTCTTCATGCTTCATTCTATTTATAGGCATGTTTCAACGTAACCTCCTAAGAATGGTTAAAAAACTGTTACCACGTTCCATGTGCATGTTTAACTATCCTTCGATTTCCACCTTAGCCACGGTTAAAAAACCGCTTCCCATGTTCCATGTGCGCGTTAACCGTTCCTCGATTTCTAACTTAGCCACGATTTGGAAAATCGCTTCCCATGTTCCATGTGCACTTTAACCGTTCCATCAATTTTGACCTCAACCATCGAGTATTTTAAACTGCTTCTGACTTCCCTCAAACTTAACTTCACACTCAATACCTATTATCGATTTTTTACTCTCAATCATGTTCATCGAATTTCCTCTGTCTTCTTTTGATTCAGATTCTTGATTTTCCCTAATACAAGGTAATCAAATTTCTCTTATCCATTTTCGATTTAGATTCTCGATTTTCCTCAACACATAGTCATCGAATTTCTCCTATCCATTTTCGATTCCGATTCTCGATTTTACCCAACATAATGCCATCAAATTTTCTTCTTTCGATTTTCAATTTTTTCCCACCAACAGAAATATTTCTTTCTCCGTAGTTTTAATCTTAACTCTGTTAATAGTTTTTTATGCATCTGGTTTTTAATAATTATTCTGCAAGTTTCTTAGCCATTATTTTGATTTTGTTTTTCTTATCATCAATCCACTTTATGAAATATTTCTTTCTCCTAGTATTAATCTTAACTCTATTAATAGTTTTCACTTGTTTGTCAATCTTTATATCCATCTTCTCATAAATAAATAAATTTGATTTGATACATATTTAGTTACTGACGATAAACCTAGTATCTTACATCAATTCACCAACAATGAGAATGAAAAGGGCATAGAGATAAAATATTAACTCAATTGAAAATTTGGTGGGAAATTTTTTTACATTAAATTGTCACGAATGGCATGCTTTATTTTCAAAACTAGTTGTGTGATGTATTTTTTTTATATATATTATAATAATATTATTGTGCAAAAACTACTATGCAAAAAACTTCGTAGTGAAGTTTCCTCTACACGTTAATTTTCTATATATGTATGAAGGGGGAGGAATGGTTACAACAAGAAATCCTTCCTCCCATATCACGCGTTCTTCGTCCTTATGCTTCTTTCGTTTAAATTTCAAGCAAACGATATTTTACTCGTGCAAGATCTGGTGATACTGTGCAAAAAACTTTGTAGTGAAGTTTCCTCTGCACGCCAATTATCTATATATGTACAAAGGGGAAGGAATGGTTACAGTAAGAAATTCTTCCTCCCATATCACGCGTTCTTTGTCCTTATTCTTCTTTCGTCTAAATTTCAAGTAAACGATATTCTACTCGTGCAGGATCTGGTGAAACGGGAGAGAGTTTGGATTAAGTGGGAAAACTTTGGTAAAAATACAACACAAGGTAAGGGGAAGTTTAATTCATTCAATATATGAGACTGAATTATTGGGTACTCTAAGAATAAGGAATAGGAGTCGAAATTTGAAGTATTGAAAGACTGATTTTAAATATTTCTTCATGTTTGAAAAATTTGAAATTTTCTTGAAATTTTTGAAATTAAGGATAAATTATATGGTAAAATTGTTGTTTTTGACTTAAATTGAACATAGTTCATGTTTAATTTGAATTTGAAACCAGTTTGGTTGTCTAATACTGACAAATTGGAAATTTGCAAAATTTGATACAGTTACTGGATGCGAGGTTCAAGAAAGGGATAATGGGAGATTTTTGAAAAAGATCAAGGGTAAAATAGTCATTTTACATCCTAGGGACATAAATGGAATTTTCGAAAATATTCAAGGGTAAAACATTCATTTTAAGGACATGGAAGGAATTTTTGAAAATATCCAAGGGTAAAATAGTCATTTTAGGGACATAAAAGGAATTTTTGAAAATGTTCAACGGTAAAATAGTCAATTTTGGGATATAGAAGGAATAATCGAAAATGTCCAAGGGTAAAATAGTCTTTTTTGGGACATGGAAGAAATAATCGAAAATGTCCAAGGGTAAAATAGTCATTTTTGGGGACATGGAAGGAATAATAGAAAATGTCCAAGGGTAAAATAGTCATTTAGGGACATACATGGAATTTTAAGAACAGATTAAGGGCAAAATAGTAATTAAATGATTTTGGGATGAAAAATGAATAATGGAAAATGTTTAAAGGTATAATTGGAACTTTAAAAATAAAGTAAAGGTATGTTAGAAAAATAATTAAAATATAGAATGAAATTAGAAATTTTAAAGAATCAGCAGTGTGTTGTGACGTGTGTGGGTCAGACTGAGTAGGAGAGTTAATGTCCAGAATCAGTCAAGTAATATTATTTATTGACCCGAATGAGCCGTGATGACAGATGGTCCAGAATCCGACATATGTGAATGATTGTTGTTGTGTTTGGATGGTACCTGGGGTGGTACAAAGTATATTAGTGTACTAACTATGTCGGAGGATTCGGATGAGATCCCATACTTCACTGATTGGTCGGGTCAGGTAGACTACGAGATCAGGTGGTGAGAAGTTGATGGGGGGATGACTGGTGGCGCGCTCGGAAGGGTACTCCAGAATGAGTGATGAAGGGCGTCAGTAATCCCACTCTGTGTGGAGGGTGGTCAGAATGGTACTGCGAGTGTCAACCACAATGTGCCCACAGATGATAGCCTCTGAGTTCGGGCATAGTTAGGGTAGACTTTCGGAAGGCGTCTTAGTGTATTGATGATTTGTAATTGATGATAATATGTAATTATTAATTCTATATCTACTTTATTATATCGAATAATTTAATACTTATCATTATTTTTTCATGTGGATGGAACTACAATGATCACTTTTATGTGGGAACAGATCAGGAGTTGAGAGGTGGAGATGCGACTACTGGACAGTAGGGATAGTTCAGTTGGATAACTTTGTGGGAGATACTTTTGCATGTATCTATATAAATAAATTATGTTACTATGTTTTGAGGTTCCGTCAATGAACCGGGATTTCAGTTTATATTACAATTACAGTAATATAATGTAATATAGATGTTGTTATTTACTTGTTTATTATTTTGCGAAAACATCATTATAGTAGCAATTTCTAGGGTCATTACAATAATGGTATCAGAGCAGTAGTATCCTTGTAAATCTGTGGGGATGAGTAATGACCCTATGATAAGTTCGTTATGCTCTGATATGTGAGTATGTGTGAATGTTTGCTCTGTATTTATGGTTGTGTTTGATATAGGATGGCACCGCAACCTCCTACTCCTACCCTGTCGAGTGTAAATGCCCTAGCTGGGGCAATGGAAATTTTGGCAGCTGCCATGCAACAATAGGCTACCTACCCGCAGTGGAGGCCAACTATGGCATCATCCTCCGCTGGATTCCACCAGCCAGAGCAGAAGGGGCTGGCTGAGTTCATGAGGCATAACCCGCCTCGTTTTGGAGGAGATTTGGGTCCAGATGCAACAGAGAAGTGGTTGCGTGAAGTGGAGAAGATTTTTAAGGCTACCCTATGCCCGGAGGACAAGATATTGACCTTCGAAAAATACTTACTAGTAAATGAGACTTAGTTCTGGTGGTCAAGGACTCAGAGGATGATGATTGCACGTGGGGAGGTGTGTAATTGGGAGACCTTCCGTGAGAGATTTATGGAGAAATAATTTCCTCACAGTGTTAGATTTTAGAAGGAGACTGAGTTCCTGAGTCTAAGACAGGGTAATATGACGGTGCATGATTACACCGTACGATTTGAGCACTTATCTTGTTTCTACACAGGTACATCTTAGAACAATGACTTTGCAGAAAGTTTGAGGAGGGCTTGAGGCCTGAGATCAAGCTCATGGTGGTTCCTTTCTCTATCAGGAGATTCCCATAACTAGTGGAGAAAGCGAAGACAATAGAGAGACTCCAGGAGGGAGGAGTTAGAGTGATGAGGACCCACCCAAGTGGGATCCCGAGTGGGGGTAGTAGATCAGAGAGGAGGATGCCTTATTCACGCCCCTAGTCCTCTAGGAGTGGCAGCATTATTCCAGCACCCTTATCATCGGGATTTGTATCAGGGGTGAAATGCTTTTAGTGTGGAGGCCCTCATTACAGGAATCAGTGTCCACAGAATGTCTCCACTACTCCTTCCCAGACTTCTCAAGTAAATCTTTGCTACACTTGTTAGAGGCCAGGACATAGGGCTAGAGACTGCCCACAGAAGCCCAGTGCTACAGTCTTAGCTGGGGCATCATTAGTACCTAGGGGGATTGAGGTGAAACCCAGAGCTGTAGGGCGGGTGTTTGCCTTGTCAAGAGCAGAGACATCGAGGTCAGAGAATTTAGTGCAAGGTGTGTGTTTTATCTATGATATATCTCTACGAATTTTGTTTGATTTAGGTGCTACCCATTCTTTTATTGTTGATAATTATATGGATAAACTTAAGTTACCTGTGTGTGACCTACCCTATGAATTGAGGGTATCTACCCCAACAGCTGGACTGGTGGTGTCTTCTTCTGTGTGTTTGAGGTGCCCAGAGTTCATAGAAAGACAATAGTACAATGTGAACTTAATCGGTTTACCTTTGAAGGATCTGGATGTGATCTTAGGGATGGATTGGTTATCCACCAATCGCAGTCTGATTGACTGTGGACAGAAAAGGTTGGTGCATCCGGAATCAGGAGATGAGCTTATTACATCAGCTCGGCAGGTTCAGAAAGAGCTACGAGAGCGAGCTCAGTGTTATTTGATCCTGACTCAGATGGATGAAGTGAAAGATAATATACTGGAAGAGGTATCAGTTGTGAGTGAATTTCCTGATGTATTTCCAGATGAGATACCAAGGCTGCTACCTCAGAGAGAGGTCGAATTTGGGATTGATCTAATTCCAAGTTCAGGCCCAATCTCTTTGGCACCATACCGGATGACTCCAACAGAATTGGCTGAATTGAAGAAACAGGTAGAGGATTTGCTGCAAAAGAAGTTCATTCGCCTGGGTGTATCTCCATGGGGCGCTCCTGTATTGCTAGTAAAGAAGAAAGATGGGAGCTCCAGATTGTGTATTGATTACCGACAACTAAATAAGGTGACTATCAAGAACAAGTACTTGTTGCCGAGGATTGATGATTTGTTAGACCAATTACAGGGAGCATAAGTCTTTTCTAAGATTGATTTGAGATCTGGATACCATCAGATATTGGTTAAAGAAAAGGATGTACAGAAGACGATGTTCAGGTCGAGATATGACTATTATGAGTATGTGGTCATGCCGTTTGGAATAACAAATGCACCTACAGTGTTCATGGACTACATGAACATGATCTTCCATCTTTATTTAGATAAATTTGTTGTTGTTTTTATAAATGACATTCTTATTTATTTTAGAACTCAGGAAGAACACCAGGAACATTTGAGGGCAGTGTTGGCTGTGTTAAGAGAGAAACAATTGTATGTCAAGTTCTCAAAATGTGAGTTTTGGTTAGATCAGGTACAATTTTTGGGACATGTAATATCGGCAGAAGGGATATCTGTAGATCCTGCCAAGGTAGATGCAGCGTTAAAATGGGAACCCCCTAAAACAGTGACGAAAGTGCGTAGCTTTATGAGACTTGCCAGATATTACCGGAAATTTATAAAGGGTTTCTCTAAGGTAGCAGCTCCTTTGACTCAGTTGACCCGTAAGGATCAACCTTTTGCTTGGATAGATAGATGTGAGAGGAGTTTCCAGGAGCTGAAAAGAAGGTTGTCTAGTTCCCCAGTGTTGGTGATCCCAGATGTGACTCAATTTTTTCAGGTATATTGTGATGCTTCTATTCAGGGGTTAAGTTATGTCTTGATGCAAGATAAGAGGGTGGTGACATATGCGATGAGACAACTTAGAATTCATGAGAGGAATTACCCCATTCATGACTTAGAACTAACATCAGTGGTGTTTGCTCTCAAGATATGAAGGCATTACCTTTATGGAGTCAGATTTGAAGTTTTTAGTGATCACAAGAGCTTGAAGTATTTATTCGATCAAAAGGAGCTAAATATGAGACATAGAAGATGGATGGAGTTCCTGAAGGATTATGACTTTCAGTTACTTTATCATCCAGGGAAGGCAAATGTGGTGGCTGACGCCTTGAGTAGGAAGACAGTTCAGATGTCAGCAATGATGATGGATGAATTGAGATTACTCGAGCAGTTCAGGGATCTGCATCTAGATGTAGAGTTTCGTGATACTAGCATTAGTTGTGGTAGCATTACCATTACTAATGATTTTCTCGAGATGATCAGAGATAGATAGCAGGGTGATATGACGTTGAAAGGTGTTATGCATCAGTTAGGATCTGAACATACCATTGACTACAAGATGGGTGATGATAGTATTATGAGATTCAGAGGAAGGATTTGCATTCCTGTTGACCAAGAATTGAAGAGAGCAATCCTAGATGAAGGTCATCAGAGTCGTCTGAGTCTACACCCTGGTATGACTAAGATGTATCAGGATCTGAAGAAGGTTTATTGGTGACCTAGTATGAGGAGAGATGTTGCAAAGTATGTGGCTGCTTGTTTGACTTGTTAGAAAGCAAAGGTAGAACACCAGAGGCCGTGAGGAATGCTACAGCAAATGGAGATACCTGAGTGGAAGTGGGATAGCATCACCATGGATTTTGTTACCCATTTACCACGGACAGTTCAGGGACACGATTCGATCTGGGTGATAGTGGACAGATTGACGAAGAGTGAACATTTCCTCCCCGTAAATCTGAGGATATCTATGGCTAAGCTGACACAACTATATATTCGCGAGATTGTCCGATTACATGGGATGTCATCTAGCATTATCTCATATAGAGATTCCAGATTTACTTCATGATTCTGACAGACTTTACAAGAGGCATTAGGTACCCGACTTAGGTTGAGTTCAACCTATCACCCCTAGACAGATGGACAATCAGAGAGGACCATCCAGTCACTAGAAGACTTGTTGAGATCTTGTGTGTTGGATAATCTAGGAAGTTGGGATGATATTATTCCATTAATAGAGTTCACGTATAATAACAACTATCATGCCAGTATCGGGATGACACCATATGAGACTCTTTATGAGAAGAGGTGTCAAACACCTTTATGTTGGTATCAAGATGATGAGAAAGTGTTGATCGAACCTAAGCTACTCCAGCATACTACAGAGAAGGTTCGGGAGATACAAGAGAAGCTGAGAGCCGCTATGAGTAAACAAAAATCATATGCGGACCAAAGGAGGAGACCTTTGGAATTTGAGGGGGGAGACCATGTATTTTTGAGAATCAGACCTACTACTGTAGTAGGAAGGGCAATTATGTCTAAGAAGTTGACTCCCAAGTTTATTATCCCATATCAGATTCTAAAGAAGGTAGGCCTAGTGGCATATCAGTTAATGTTGTCACCTCATTTGGTAAATTTGCACAATGTATTTTATGTATCTCAGTTGAGAAAATATGTGCATGACCCCAATCATGTCCTGGAGTCAGACGATGTGCAGATTAAAGACAATCTCTCCGTTGATGTGAGACTAGTGAGGATAGAGGATTCTCAGTTGAAGCAACTTAGAGGTAGAACCATCTCAATGGTGAAGGTAGTATGGGATCAGAAATCCATAGACTTCACTTGGGAGATGGAGGATCAGATACAAGAGTCTTATCCATATCTATTCCCTAGTAAGTTCATTTTCGAGGACGAAAATTTTTGTGCAGGGGAGATTGTTAACTATGTTTTTTTTTTATATATATTATAATAATATTACTGTGCAAAAACTATTGTGCAAAAAACATCGTAGTGAAGTTTCCTCTGCACGCCAATTTTCTAAATATGTACAAAGGGGGAAGGAATGGTTACAATAATAAATTCTTCCTCCCATATCATGCGTTCTTCGTCCTTATTCTCCTTTCGTCTAAATTTCAAGTAAATGATACTCTATTCGTGCAGGATCTGGTGAAACGGGAGAGAGTTTGAATTAAGTGGGAAAACTTCGATAGAAATACAACACAAGGTAAGGGGAAGTTTAATTCATTCAATATATGAGACTGAATTGTTGGGTACTCTGAGAATAAGGAATAAAAGTGGAAATTTGAAGTATTGAACGACTGATTTTAAATATTTCTTCATGTTTGAAAAGTTTGAAATTTTCTTGAAATTTTTGAAATTAAGAATGAATTATATGGTAAAATTGTTGTTTTTGACTTCAATTGAACATAATTCATGTTTAATTTGAATTTGAAACCAATTTGCTTGTCTAATACTGAGAAATTAGAAATTTGCAAAATTTGATACAGTTACTGGATGCGAGGTTGAAGAAAGGGATAAGGGGGGATTTTTGAAAAAGATCAAGGGTAAAATAGTCATTTTACATCCTAGGACATAAATGGAATTTTTGAAAATATTAAAGGGTAAAACAGTCATTTTAGGGACATGGAAGGAATTTTCGAAAATGTCCAAGGGTAAAATAGTCATTTTAGGGATATGGAAGGAATTTTCGAAAATGTTCAAGGGTAAAATAGTCATTTTCGGGATATGAAAGGAATAATCGTAAATATCCAAGGGTAAAATAGTCATTTTTGGGACATGAAAGGAATAATCGAAAATGTTCAAGGGTAAAATAGTCATTTTTGGGACATGGAAGGAATAATAGAAAATGTCCAAGGGTAAAATAGTCATTTAGGGACAAACATGGAGTTTTAAGAAAAGATTAAGGGCAAAATAGTAATTTAATGATTTCGGGATGAAAAAGGAATAATGGAAAATGTTTAAAGGTATAATTGGAACTTTAAAAATAAAGTAAAGGTATGTTAGGAAAAATAATTAAAATATAGAATGAAATTAGAAATTTTAAAGAATCAACAGTGTGTTGTGACGTGTGTGACTCAGCCAGAGGGTTGATGCCCAAAATCAGTTAAGTACTATTATTTATTGACCCGAATGAGCCATGAGGACAGGTGGTCCAGAATCCGGCAGATGTGAATGATTGTTGTTGTGTTTGAATGGTACCCGGGGTGGTACAGAGTATATTAGTGTACTAACTATGTCGGGGGATTCAGATGAGGTCCGAGACTTCACTGATTGGTCGGGTTAAGTAGACTACGAGATCAGGTGGTGAAAAGTCAATGGGGGATGACTGGTGGTGCGCTCGGAGGGGTACTCTAGAATGAGTGATGAAGGGCATTAGTAATCCCACTTGTGCAGAGGGTGGTCAGAATGGTACTGCGAGTGCCGACCATAATGTGCCCATAGATGATAGTCTTTGAGTTCGGGCATAATTAGGGTAGACTTCCAAAATGTATCTTAGTGTATTGATGATTTGTAATTGATGATAATATGTAATTATTAATTCTATATCTGATTTATTATATCAAATGATTTAATACTTACCCCTATTTTTCCATGTGGATGAGACGATGATCACTTTTATGTGAGAGCAAATCAGGAGTTGAGAGGTAGAGATGTGACTACTGAATAACAAGAATAGTTCAGTGGGATAACTTTATGAGAGCTACTATGTATCTATATAAAAAAATTATATGTTACTATATTTTGAAGTTCCGTAAATGAACCGAGATTTCAATCTATATTATAATTATGATAATGTAATGTAATATAGATGTTGTTATTTAATTGTTTATTATTTTGCGAAGATATTATTATAATAATGATTTTTATGATTATTACAATTTGAGTCAAATAATTGGGTTATTGCTTATTTATGTTAGAATTCATGTTGGCACCTACATTTGAAATATGACAATTTAGAAAAAAAATTGGACTGAATGATATTTTTGTTCTTGTTGGGTTTAAGTGTTGAATGCTCTTAAACTTATCAAAATAAATGAAAATTTTTTATGAAAATGAATTATCAAAATAAAACGAAAGAAAAAGATATTTAAAAATGGGAAGCATAAAATGAGAATTTCGATAAACTAATCCAATGGTGAGATACTCATGCTTACTGTGTAACCAATGCTTACACTTTGGATGTTTGGGTGGAGTTAGCTTGTAATTGGTGAATGTCAAAATATGCACAGTGATACTTGTCTTCAAGAAGATTTTATTACTTTATATTATTTTATTTAGTCAGCCTAATGTTGTTGAGACTATATAAATCTCAATAGATTTTCTTGTGCTAGGTTAGGTATTCTAAACTTCAGATAATTGATGGTTAGGAAAAAAAAAATTCCTCAATATATTTTTTGTTTGGTACTCTTTTATGTTTTCTTTTGAATTGTTCATCTTTATGGTTATGTATGAGTACAGTCTTTTAGTTATGGAATTGGAATTTAGTATTCATGATTATTTATTTTAAATTGTGCTTTTATTTTATTTTTTATTGTTAAGTTTATGCAAAGATTTTAACGATTTGTTTTGCATTTTCATAAACTCGTTGGACAAGATTGTGAGGAAAATCTAATTATTGAACCATTAATAAAAAACTTAGGTTTTGAATAACGAGATTTCAAAAAAATCAATGAATGAACAGGGTTTGACATTAATTTACACTAAATTAGAATATAAAAAAAAGAGATAAAAATAAAGAGACCAAGTCAATACAAAATTTTTGTGTGAAAATTATTCCGAAAATATTTTTACATAAATTTTATATAAACTACATTGTATTCTTTGATTTTTTTTTTCTCCTTGATTTCTTATTTCATTATCATTTATCAAATTCAATTAGTTTTATTTTTATTTTATGTTAAATTATGATAATTTCAAAGTCAAATACGTAATTTTTGTTATTTTTATTATTATTATTACTATTATTTAATGACACTAATTTTGTAATTTTTGTGTATTTTAAAATGATTTTCTATAATTATTTTTTGAAATCTAGATTGAAAGGAAAGTATAGAGAAAGTGGGTTTAATAAACTTAGTTTGTAAAATAACTTTCATCCATACTTAAATTTACAAACTTTAGTTCAAACATCGTTTAATTCTTTTGAATTACTTCATTTTTCTTTAGTTAAACATGAAAATTAAATTCTTTATCTATTATGAAATGGTTACCTTGTACTTGTACATTGTACTGTTCCCGCCACAGTTGGGTAAAAAAAATAAAGCTTAATGAAATGAGATTCTCTTTCTGGGCCACTTCTTGGGCCAGTTCCCAAAACAGGTTAGATACTTTCTTAGGGGCAGGTAGACTCTTTTCACTCGAGTTACCTTAGTCTCACCAAAAATTGAAATTTATTTTCATTGTATTAAATTAAATAAAAAAACACAATAAATAGTGTATTTTGAGTGAAATCACCAATAATTTTTGTTGTTGTACAAATTACCTATCTAAATGGACAACTATTATATTGGTAAATTCAAATTTTAGAATGAGAAATTACTGATATTTTAAATGAATCTGAATATCTAAATTAAACACTTAATTTAAAATACATATTATAAAACCATCAAAATCTATAAATATTGCTTAAAAAATCTTTAAATATCTCATTTATTATGTCTTGAAATATTTAAATTATCATCCTAGATGGTATTTATTATAATAATAATAATAATAATAATATTATTATTATTATTATTACCTAGCTAATTATGATAATAATGATAGATATGGCTTGGCGTATGTTGGAGAAATTATCAAGTTACTTCTTATTTTAAAAATAATTATGAATTTATAATGTCACATCATTTTTAAATAATTTATCTTTAATTTTATCTCCATCTATCTTTAAGTTATGTGATGAGATACTTAAGTAAAATATCATTGCTTTAATCAACCTTTTATTGCGGAATCCAATGTGTCATAATAATTTACTTTTTTTAATAGTTATTTTCTTAAGCAAACTTATAGATATAAATAAAACAAAATAAATGAGGAGAGCAAATAAGTTCTTTAAAATTAAAAAGAAAAACTATTAGAGTAAAATCATAATGAGTTACTTAAGAGGATGTGTCACAATAAATTCATATTTTACATTTTTTTTAAAATAAGGAATAACTCATTAATTATTTTCATTGGAGATGTCTTTAGAATTTTTTTTAATAAAATTTAAAGAACTTGTTTTTTTTCTTCATTTATTTGTTTTTTTTTTTTTTTTTTTTTAAATAGGTTGATGAAACAATTATACTAAAATTTAAGAAACTTATCATACCACATACTTCCTCGAATAAAAATTGTTTTAAATAAATAGTACCTTACTTAAGCAAACTAATAAGACAATCATGATAGTGGTGATAATAAATTATTAATAATTTATAAAATTCATACCAGATAATTAAGTTGTTAATTTAATCTTCTATTTTAACTTAACAAAATAAAATGTTTATTTTTATTTTCAATAAAAAAAATCACTTACACATATTTCTTTATTCTTTAGTTATCTCTACTAATTGTTAATTATTATTCTTTAGAATAATATATTAATAAATTTATATATTAAAAGAGAAAGACATGATTAAATTTATAGATATTAATTAAAAAATTCATCTTCTATCTAAAAGAGTTTTAATATCCTAAAACAAGATTTCAAGTTATATCATGTAAACCTGGATTTAATATTTCTAAATATAATTTGAATAGAAAATCAAGTTGTTTCGCAAATATTTTATATATATAGAGAATATGTTTAATCAATTTTAAAATTCTATAGATAGAGGATTAAACAATTTATTTTTATAACTTCAAATCTTTCATTTATCTAAATTATTATTTTGTACGTTTTTTCTATTGAAATATTGTTAGAATTCTCGATGGGGAGTGGTAAAGAGGAGTTAAGAAGACATAAAATGATAATGTCTGATGAAAGATTAACTTCAGGTAAGTTTTTTAATCTTCTTAGGAGTTTATTTAAAGTTTCTAAATTAAGAGAAAAAATAATGATTTATAACTTCAAACATCCTGATGTTGGAATGTTGTCTAGGTTGTGATGTAATGAAAGTATAATGGACTGTAGAATTAAATGAAAATAAATTTGGAAATCAGGAAGATATAGGTAAGAGAAGTGTGTATCTTCAAAGATAATGCTAATGTTATGTTGAAGTTAAATTATTAGTTTTGGTGTTATTTGAATTATGAAAGCATGTTGGAATAACACACCCTTATGATTTTATTTGTATTTTACATACATGTATCTATGAATATGCATGCTTGGATTGATTTGTTGGTTGGAAAACTTTTCCATTGCTTTACTTCATCATCACTAATATGAGTCTCTTTATTCAAGCCATGAGTTGAGTGCTCGAATTACAGTTAAAATAATAGAAAATGTGACTTAAACGATGACAATCCATCAAGCAATAAGTCATTGTTCGAGCGAGGAAGCATTCAATAGCAATACACTCAAGTAATTAGTTAGTATTCAATAATAACATCATTAGAGGAGAGAAACTTGATATGACAGGTGTCTTGCTCAAATGAGATACCTACATAGGAAAAAGAATGGGCACGACATGAATATTGCTTACGCAACTTGAAGGCGCTTGTATGGTGGATCTTCTTGGGAACTGAGGGGGGTCGTGACCCCTTCCCCTAAAGTTTTGTAATTCTCATGTAATTTATGATTTTGGTCACCCAATCTTTAATATATTTACTTGTGTATTTATAATTTTATACTCTGAGGCTCTTCTCAATTTTGTAACTCATAATTTATGATTTGACCCCTCCCAAACTTAATAATCATTTATATATTTACTTATACATTTACAATTTTATCCTCTCACCCTTTCATCTTCTTTCATCCTTTTATATTTATTTATTATTTTTTAATAATATATTATTTGGTCCCCTCAAAATTAATGGTTAAGATCCACCACTGGGCGCTTGAGTGACGTTAATTTTGAAGATAATTATTTATATTTGTTAGTCGCTTAAATAGATAGAGTGATACTTAAGTAAGGAAAAAATAAAATTGATTATTTTGTTTTAGAGGTACTTTGCTCAAGTTTTGAAGACAATGCAAGTGAAGTGGTTTCATTCCTCAAACGTTAATAAGTCATCCAAGTGAGGTAGATAAAATAAAATGAATTAAGTACTGAAAGTACATATCTTAAATGACTAAAGTAGCATTAAAATGATGTACCTTGTTTTTTAAGGTAGTGATGGATGTGTGTATGTGAGAATTGGGCCCATTTGAGATGCATGTAAGTGAATACATGTGAAGCAAGCCAAGCTTGAGATGTTTATCTAAAATTGGCTAATGTATATTGATACACATGGGACAATTTAATCTAAGGAAGTGCCCTAGAAATGACAAGTATGATTACATGTTTGGGTGTGTGAGGGTGATGTTAACATGAGGTAGTGACCTACAAATGACGACTGATGTTAGGATAATACTTTGAATATGTTAGTGTGGTACTAATGTTGGTAGGTTCAATTAGATAACTAAGATCCATTCACCAATTCGTATAGATTAAAGTATCAGGTGATGACTAATGAGAACATTACTAAATAATAATACCCTGAAGTTATGAGAGGTACACTAAGAAATGTAATGTTGTTAGTAGTTTTATTGTATTTGAAGGGTAGTCAAAGTATTAATGTGATTAGAATTCTAATATAGTATCCAATTACAATGTGAGACAAGATAGCTTAAGGATAGTCTTGAAATGACAAACACTACAAAAAAAAATGCTTATTATCTACGGGTAAAATTCGTAGGTAATGACAAAAATCCGTAGGTAATGCACTCGCTGGAATTACCTACGGATTATAATCCGTAGGTAATGCATTCACTTAAACAAAATATTTTTATTTATTACAACCCCCTCCCCTTTATATTATATTTTTATTATTTATTATATTTTTGGAACTTTGAATTATTATTAGATTAAGGGAATTGTCATTGGCAGGATTTAAACCCAGTACCTCGAGTTGGAGGATGATACTCCATCCACTAAGCTATTAGGATATTTTGATAATAATTTACAAATAAATTATATTTATATTTATCCGTGTAAATATATAAATATAAAAAAAATATATAAATATAAAATATATAAATATAAAATATATAAATATAAAATATATAAATATAAAATATATATAAATATAAAATATATAAATATAAAATATATATAAATATAAAATATATAAATATAAAATATATATAAATATAAAATATATAAATATAAAATATATTTATATTTATATTTTGATATATTTATATATTTATATATTTGTATTTATATATTTATATTTATATATTTATGTATTTATGTATTTATGTATTTATATATTTATGTATTTATATATTTATCTATTTATATATTTATGTATTTATGTATTTATATATTTATCTATTTATGTATTTATGTATTTATGTATTTTTGTATTTTTGTATTTATGTATTTATGTATTTATGTATTTATGTATTTATATATTTATATATTTACACGAATAAATATAAGTATAATTTAGTTGTAAATTATTATTAGAATATCCTAATAGTTTAGTGGTTGGAGTATCAGTTTTCAACTTTAAGGTACTTGGGTTCGAATTCTTGCTAGCTGACAATTCTTTTAGTTTAATATAATTTACCTACGATGTACTAGGTAATTCCAGTAGGTAATTACCTACCTGGAATTACTTCACGGATGACATTACCTACTCGGATAATATCCACTAGTAGGTAATATCCGTAGAGTAATGTAAAATTTACCTACGGATTTTCATCCGTGGGTAATATCCGTAGATAATGTAAAATTTACCTACGGATTTTTATCCGTAGGTAATATTCCGTAGGTAATAGGCTTTTTTTTTTAAGTAAAATATGATTGTATTTGGTTATTTACCTGTGACGTCATTTTTGAGATAATGACCTAAAAATGATAGGTGGTACTTTCAGTATGTTAATGTTGTATTGATGTTGATGAATTCAATAAGATATTTAAGTTTCACTGATACCCAAGTCACGTAGACTAAGTTATTAAGTAGTGAGAATCTAATGGGATAATTACTTGTTAGCATGCCTTAAAGTTATGAGAGATATGTTGTTGTTTTTGTTTATAGTTTTATCTTATGTTAGGTAACCAAATTTTTGTGGTAATTAAAGTTCTAATATAGTAGTCTATTATGATGTGATACAAAGATATTAGTATATAAATTTGAAATAGAGTGTTAAGTGTTAACACCTCATAATATATATATATATATATATATATATATATATATATATATATATATATATATATATATATATATATATATATATATATATATATATATATATATATTTCTCCGGTGTCAACCACCACCGTCACCATTGTTTCAACTTTCAACACCACCCTTTCTCTTCACCCCAGTGTTTCTCTTCCTCCGTTTTCCTCATCCCTAACATCAAATCTATCTCCATTGTTTTCTTTAAACTCAATTTCTCCTTGTCGACCATATCCCCGCACTCGCCTCCACTTAGGCTAGCTCCACACCTCTACCCAGGTCAAGCTTCGCATTGAGGGGCTAATGCCTCTCCAACTCGCCCCGCCCCCCTCCTCTGTCTCTTATATTGGTCTATGCATCCCTAATCTCTATTTTTTGTGGCAGCAACCTTAATCTATTTGGTTGAAAAATATGTTTCGAGCCTCAGGTTTATGGAGGCTCATGTTATTTTTTTTTTTTTATTTCTTCTTGCACCTCCATAGTTTTTTCCTACACTCCCATAATTAAAATAAATCTTATTTTATCTTACATCTATCTTCATTCTAGTAAGTATTTATTTCTGGTTTTTAAACCTTTTAAATGTTTGATTTTTAAACCCTAAAGCATTCTCATTTTTCCTTCAACTATGGTTATCAATTAAGGCTCCATTATTTCAAGAAACAAGTAAGAAGCTTTAATTGCTTTTAATTCATATCATTTGTTACCACATCCAATATCTTTAAACATTAGAAGAACAGGTGTAGAATAAGATCTTTAGATATGACTTTCCAGAAATACATTCTAGAATGGTAGGTTCGAAATACACTTCTGGATGTAATTTTTTGGAAATACATTTGGGATTGGTAGTTCCAAAATACACTTTCGGATTGTTCAATCCAAGCGAACATAATAAAAACATTGACTAACAATTGGAAGGTGCAATAATAAGGACACATCATCTAGTATGATGGTCATCTCACCTATGGGTAGATGAAAGTTGTTAGTCTCACTATGTCATCTCTTAACAAAGACAGATAATATTCTTATATCTACCATGTTATAACTAGCACCCACAAGTGCTTCCAACCCAGATAATTGAATTATAGTCGCAATCCGCAGGTATGGAGCCCCCAACTTATTTATTTTCTACTATGGGAAACACATTTTAACTCGTGACAATTTTGTTAGAATCGTGCAGCGGAATGTTCGCGTGGTCGGACAAAAACCAAGAGGGGGGGTGAATTGGTTTCTTAACAAAAATTAGGTTTTCAAAATTTTCCCCAAATTTTACCGATTAAAAACTGTGTAAATGTAAATAGAGTAGAGATAGAATCTTACACAGGATATTTATACTGGTTCGGATCAAAAGACCCTACGTCCAGTTGCTAATCACTCAAACAGAGGATTAACGTTGTCACTATAATCAAAGTTGTTACAAACAAATTACAATGGAAAAGATAAAGTAAAGAAAACACTTCTCTTGAAATCCACAAGAGATAAAGAACAACTTTCCCTAGAGACGGCACAACATACAATCCACTAAGAACTCCACTTAGTGATTCTTATCGCTTCTAGCCCACACCAGGTTCCAAAAGCCCCTTTTTCTTGCAACAAACAGTTCTCTGGCACTCACAACACTTAACTTTTGTATGAAAAAGGTTGTTCTTTTTTTCTGAGTGTCATAGAGAAGCTTAAGTAGAGAAATTAGGGTTTGGGAATTATGATTTTCGAAACTAGGGTTCTTGGAAATAGGGTTTTCGAAAATAGGGTTGATTTGAAGTTAAAAATCAAAATCTGACTGAAATAATCGATTAAATGAAGTGTTAATCAATTATTACAGAGCCAAAATCAACAGAACCCCAAAACTCTCTGTTTTAATCGATTAAAAGACCTGTTAATCGATTAACAGGCCTGTTAATCGATTAACAGGTGTGTTAATCGATTAAACCAGTGAGCAGATACAGAAAATGATTTTTCTCACTGTTTTAATCGATTAATTCACCATTTAATCGATTAAAGCCGAGGCACTTTGATAAATTTGAGCTTTTTGAAGCTTCTAAGGAGCAGACTATGTACCGAAAATTCGGTCACTAAATCTGCAAAATCGGTTACTAATTAAAATAGTGACCAACTGGAATCGGTCACTTTTATTATATCTATTATTTATTTTCCCTATCTCTTAATTATATTATATTTTGCTTATTTAAGTTTTTATTTATATTTATTTCCCCTATCTCTTAATTTTATTATATTTTTTAGAAGTTTAACTTATTATTAGGTGGTTTATTGTCATTGTCAGGATTCGAACCCGGTACCTTAGAGTTGGAGGTTGAAACTCCAACCATCTGAGCTACTAGGATCTTTTAATAATAACTTACAAATAAATTATATTTATATACAAATAAATGTATATCCGTATAAATATATAAATATAAAATCTATAAATAAAAATATATTTATATATTTTAATATATAAAATCTACAAATAATTGTATATTAGTATAGTATAGTATATTTGTATTCTAATTTTTAATTAAATTAAAATTATGCTAATAATGTATATTAATATATGAGGGGATAATATTGATATATTTGTATATATATATATATATATATATATATATATATATTTATATATATTTATATATTTATATATTGATATATTTATATATTAATATATTTATATATTTATATTTTTATATTTTGATATATTTATATATTGATATATTTATATATTTATTTATATCCTTATACATTTATATTTTTATATATTTATATATTTGAAAAAAAAATATTAAATTTTAAAAAAAATATTATATTTTAAAAAATAAATATTAGAAAAAGATTTAAAAATATATATAAATTATATTTACATTTACAAAATATTAAAGATATATGTTTATATCTTTACATATTTATATATATTTATATGTTTATATTTTTACATATATTTATATCTTTCCATATTTATATATTTATATATAAAGTAGTTTTGTATACAAATAATATTATAATATAGTATATTATACTATTAGTATAGTATACAAATAATATGTTAGTATAGTATAGTATACAAATTATTAATTTTGTAATTTATATACAATGAAAATAATATAATGGTATATTGGTATAGTATATTTGTATTCTAATTTTTAAATAAACTAAAATTACGCTAAATGTATAATAATATATGAGAGGATAATAAATTTAATCCAATTACTTTTATAAATATATAAATATAAAATCTATAAAATATTAAAAATGATATTATATTTTTAAAAACAAATATTAGAAAAAGGTTTAAAAACTAGTATTATCTTAAATTTATTAAAAGTATAATTAAATATCTATTTTCTTAATTTTTTTTTTAAACTTCTCAATTCTACATTTTTGTAAGTTCTATCATTATATTATATCATCCTCATCTCCTCCCATGTTCTACTTTATCTTTACAATAGTCAATATTCTTAACTAATTTATAGTTTTAATTATAATTTTTTAGTATATATTTTAGAAATTAATCAATTCTAATCTATTATTTGAAAAACTAATCAATTCTAATCAATAATTTAGAAAACTAATCGATTATAATTAATTATTTGAAAAAATTATCAAATATGATCGATCATTTCAAAAATATAATCGATCAGAATCAATTATCGCTCGAGCGAGACTATACTCGCTCAAGCGAAATACAACATGAGAGTACCAATTTTGTGCAGGGGCCTTTCGCTCGAGCGAGAAAGTTGTCGCTCAAGCGAGATACAGCTTTAGATAGCGGTTACACAGGAACCGCTCTTAAAAGCTCACTTAGATAGCGGTTAACCGTTGAACCGCTATTATATGGTTTCCATTATGATCGGTCAGAATGCAATTATGACCGATCATAACTGTTTTAATCGATTAAAATCTAGTTTCAATCGATTAAAACAATTTCTGCACAGCTGTTTTAATCGATTAAAACTTATTTTTATCAGTTAAAATAACTTGAAAACTTATATTAACTATTTTTTTATATTATGTTTTTAAATTTTCTATTAGAGAAAACCTTTCAGAATTCAAAATGTTAAATACTTTTAAATATTAAAATTAACTTTATCAAAAATTAGGAAAAAAAATTAATCCAAAAGAGTTCAAAAATGTATTATAATATTGTCAATTTTGAGTTTAATTATATGGTTCATTCTCAAAGTAGAAAAATATAATTTAAAATTTTAATACTAAAATTAAAAGATTAAATAATAATAAATTTAATTCTTTAAATTCAGTAGCTAGAAACTAAAATTATAGTTTCTCTGTTTGAAATAATTAAAATAAATATTTAAAAATAAAAATCAAAACTAGTATTATCTTAAATTTATTAAAAGTGTAATTAAATCTCTATTTTCTTAATTTTATTTGTTTCAAACTTCTCAATTCTACATTTTTGTAAGTTCTATCATTATATTATCATCCTCATCTCCTCCCATGTTCTACTTTATCTTTACAATAGTCAATATTCTTAACTAATTTATAGTTTTAATTATAATTTTTTAGTATATATTTCAGAAATTAATCAATTCTAATCTATTATTTGAAAAACTAATAAATTCTAATCAATAATTTAGAAAACTAATCGATTATAATTAATTATTTGAAAAAATTATCAAATATGATCGGTCATTTTGAAAATATAATCGATCAGAATCGTACTTTGCTTGAGCGAGACAAGTCTCGCTCAAGCGAAATACACCTCAAGCACTTTAGATAGCGGTTATGAGGGAACCGCTATTATATCCTCTCAATTATGATCGGTCATTTCAAGTTATGATCGATCAGGATCGTATTTCGCTCGAGCGAGAGTAGTGTCGCTCAAGCGAAATACACCCTCGAATGCGAATTCGTGCACTTGGAGTTTCGCTCGAGCAAGAATATTGTCGCTCAAGCGAAATACGCTTTAGATAGCGGTTTTCTCAGGAACCGCTCTTAAAAGTGAACTTCTAATAGCAGTTAACCATTAACCGCTATCTTAATTATACTTTAGATAGCGGTTAAGGTGGAACCGCTATCATATCATCTCAATTATGTTTTGCAACATGCCTCTACAAATGTTTTTAACAATTAAAAACAAAGTATTTTGACAAAAGCTTTCTCAAATGCCTCTACAAAGTATTTTTAACAATTATATTGAGTTTAATTCTACAAATTAAAAGATTAAATAATAAATTTAATTCTTTAAATTCAGTAGCTAGAAACTAAAATTATAGTTTCTCTGTTTTAAATATTTAAAATAAATATTTAAAAATAAAAATTAAAACTAGTATTATCTTAAATTTATTAAAGTGTAATTAAATATCTATTTTCTTATTTTTATTTGTTTCAAACTTCTCAATTCTACATTTTTGTAAGTTCTATCATTATATTATCATTCTCATCTCCTCTCATGTTTCTACTTTATCTTTACAATAGTCAATATTCTTAACTAATTTATAGTTTTAATTATATTTTTTTAGTATATATTTCAGAAATTAATCAATTCTAATCTATTATTTGAAAAACTAATAAATTCTAATCAATAATTTAGAAAACTAATCGCTTATAATTAAATATTTGAAAAAATTATCAAATATGATCGATCATTTCGAAAATATAATCGATTAAAATCAACTATCGCTCGAGCGAGACAGGCTCGCTCAAGCGAAATACAACCCGAGAGTACTAATTTTGTGCAGGGGGCGTTTCGCTCGAGCGAGAATATTGTCGCTCAAGCGAGATTAGGTTTAGATAGCGGTTACACAGGAACCGCTCTTAAAATATGACTTAGATAGCGGTTAACCCTTGAACCGCTATTATATCTTTTCAATTATGATCGGTCAGAATGCATTTATGACCGATCATAACTATTTTAATCGATTAATTCTCGTTTCAATCGATTAAAAGAGTTTCTGCACAGCGTTTTAATCGATTAAAACTTATTTTTATCAGTTAAAATAACTTGAAAAGTTTTAGGAGAAAGTTTTGCAGTATTTCAATCGATTGAATCGCGAACAATCGATTAAATCAACTTAGAAGATTTTTTGTAAAGTGTTTTAATTGATATAAACGTTGTCGTATCAGTTAAAACAAATCTGTTAAAGAATCAAGAACGTATTAATGGATTAATAGAAGTTTTAACAGATTAAAACTGCACTTTTAACATATTAAAAGAATCTTTTAACAGATTAATTAAACCAGTAGCTTTGAAAATCTTCTATAAAAACAGTTTGGCTTGAACTTTTTTAACATACATTGAATATATCATCTTTAAAAAATAAATAAATTTATATATATATATATATATATTTTTTTTTTTGCATTTTAATTTTCAAATATTAATTTTTTTATGAAATTAATTTTAATTAAAAAAATTAATTTTCAAATATTAATTTTTTTATGAAATTAATTTTAATTAAAAAAATTAAAGTGATATATATATATATATATATATATATATATATCCAACTATTAAATTATTCAAGATATTAATATAAATTTAAAATATCAATTCAAGTAATTAAAATAATTTTAATTTTTTATAAATATATTGAAATACATTTTTATTAACATACAAGTAATATATATATATATATATATATATATATATAAAGAGACTAAATTAATAATTAATTTAATTATTGATTTAGTGATCGATTACGTGACTAGAATCGATGACTCGATTCGAGTGACTTGAATCGATGACCGAATTAGTGACCGATTCAGTGATCAAATCAATGATCGATTCGGTGACTAATTTAATAATCAATTTTAATTTTTTTATTCACATGCTAAATTAAAAAATAAAATCAAATAATTATATTACTAAATTATTTAATAAGTTAGTAAACAATTTTTTTTAAATATTTATAATTTTATTAAAAATGTTATCAATTATTTTAAATCATTAAGTAAATTTATATTTAAAATATTTTAAATAAAATATTTATATAAATGAAAAATAGTTATCAGTTTAAAAATTATTTTTTTAGTGACTGAAATTTTAGTCACTAAATCAGTTACTAAATATAAAAAAAAATCAGTCACTAATTTCGAGTCACTATTAACCATTTTTGTAGTAAATAATTACATAAATTAAATATAGATTAATTAAAAAAATAAATCAAATAATAAAGTGACTTGAAATAGTAACCGATTTTTTGTGACCGAAAATTCGGTTACTATTTCGATTACTAGACTAAAAAATAATAATTTGGTTACTGATTCGGTCACCGATAGTAACTAAATTTTTCGGTCACTGATTTCGGTTACTATTTGACATTTTTCTAGTAGTGTTACAATGGAAAAGATACAGTAAAGAAAACACTTCTCTTGAAATCCACAAGAGATAAAAAACAGTTTTCCCTAGAGACGGCACAACACACAATCCACTAAGAACTCCACTTAGTGATTCTTATCGCTTCTAGCCCACACCAGGTTCCAAAAGCCCCTTTTTCTTGCAACAAACAGTTCTCTGGCACTCACAACACTTAACTTTTGTATGAAAAAGGTTGTTCTTTTTTTCTGAGTGTCATAGAGAAGCTTAAGTAGAGAAATTAAGGTTTGGGAATTAGGATTTTCGAAACTAGGGTTCTTGGAAATAGGGTTTTCGAAAATAGGGTTGATTTGAAGTTAAAAATCAAAATCTGACTGAAATAATCGATTAAATGAAGTGTTAATCGATTATTACAGAGCCAAAATCAACAGAACCCCAAAACTCTCTATTTTAATCGATTAAAAGACCTGTTAATCGATTAACAGGCATGTTAATCGATTAACAGGTGTGTTAATCGATTAAACCAGTGAGCAGATATAGAAAATGGTTTTTCTCACTGTTTTAATCGATTAATTCACCATTTAATCGATTAAAGCCGAGGCACTTTGATAAATTTGAACTTTTTGAAGCTTCTAAGGAGTAGACTATGTACCGGCTATCTCAAGCTCTAATATTACAGACTCAATCTAATCAAAACAGAGTTATTACACTACAAAACAAGTCTTCAACTCTCTAAGTCTTGTGTTCTTGAATCATCATCAAAATCAACAAGCTTCATGTCCATCAAGTTCAACATCAAGTCCTTGAATGTTCAACAATCTTCCCCTTTTTTATGATGATCAAAATTTTCTTTTAAAGCCTTGTAATAACCTGTTTTATCTGTCATACTAACAAACACATTAAACATACCAGATAATATTTAAATACATTCATATTAGGCTTTAAATATTTCTCCCCCTATTTTGATTATAATCAAAAATTGAAAGAATTCATCAATAATAATCATAAGTGCTCCCCCTCAAAATATGCATAACTTAGAGATAACTCCCCCTCAATTAAAGCAATAAAGGAACACCACATTTTATATCAGAAATAAGCATTCATTACAATATAAGAAGAAGAAAAATAACAACAAATTTAAAATTCTTCACTATCATCACTATGAAAGTGTGCATCAAATCGATTTTCTAAACGACACACTTTATCATCTACATCAGATATACAGCGAATTATTTCCTCATGTCGTACTCCAGAAAGAGTAAAGAATGACTGCATCCTCTGATTCATGTCAGATAACATGTCTTCCATGGATTGTCGGGTTTCATGATGAGTAGAGGAAGTTCCAACACTTTGGATTTGATCAGAGGGAAACTCAGCAGCGGGAGGCATATCTTCATCAGAATCTTCATTTACGTCACCTTGGTTTGGAACGTCATCCTTGTGAACATAAATATCGTTGACACGCACCATTTGTAGTTGGATCAATGTGTTGTCTAGCATGCGATTCAAATTATTCGTTCGTATTGTTTGTTCACCTTCGACATTTACTCCTTTGTATTCAAGAATGCGAGAAACAAGGAGGGCATATGGAATTTTGAAGGTGGGATGGCGTTTGGCTTTTAACATAGTCATGGTGACAAGAACGCCCCAATCTAAAGGCTCATTATTCATTATGGCATGAATAATACGAAGATCAATTGAAGAACATTGAGCATGATTCGTAGCCCGGGGACATAGGATCCAGACAAGTAGATGTAAAATCATGCGTTCCTCCTTCTTCAAAGGTCCAGCAAGAAGGAGACGCCCAATCTCCATGGAGGGATTACGCAGAAAAGAACGGTAAGATAAGAACTTGTCAAAATCATCTAACTCACCATACACGTTAATAACATCTTCTCTAATTGGAAAGTGGGCAACGTTCTCCCAAATATCATCATCAAGAATAATTGTGACCCCCTTTACACGAGAGGTAGCAATTTGATCTCTAAATTTGAATCTAAAGTAAAATACCCTAACTAAGTCAGGATAATACGTACCTTGCATTTGGATGAAAGGGAGAACTCCTTGAATTTCAAGGAGATTAGGAAAGTTGAATCCCCTATTGATGAACTGCTCACCAATAAGGAACTTAGGAGAAATAATACCACGTTCCTTCCAATAGGACAGAAATTCTTGTCGGTTGTCTACATCAGAAATCCATCCTTCTATAGAATTAGGACGGGGTTGAGATGAGGGTGCAGATCTTCTTCTGGTAGGGATTTTTGCACGAGAAGATGAAGTCATTGAAGGATTAAGAAGAGTAACAAGAAGATTTAAGAAGACAAGTGAAGTGAGAAGAAGACAAGATTGATATAATGAGGCAAGAAAGTTTGATTTCAAGAGATAAAAGTGAGTAGAAGTGAAATGGAGGTCCCTATTTATAGCCAAGCATCTCCAACGGACATATGAAAGTGAATAAGGGTCAAAAGAGCCGTTGGCAACGGCTAGGAATCCAAACTTGCCAGGTTTAATCGATTAAAACTCAAATTAATCGATTAAACCACTTCCAGACCCATTTAATCGATTAATTTGAGCAGTTAATCGATTAACACTAGTTTTAATCGATTAATGGACGAATTAATCGATTATTCTAGAGAGGAATGTCATGTTTTGGGTGTTTTGGATGCAAATAATCGATTATAATTCTAATTAATCGATTATTCCAGAGAGTACATCAAATTTTGGAGGTTTTTACACATGATAACCTATGAACATCCTACATAATGAATTATAACATTATAATCATCCAAAAACTGTCTAATTAAGCAGAATTTAATCTATTTCTAATATCCCTAATTCTATTCTAAGATCATAGAATCTATCCTTGGGTAGAGGCTTAGCAAAAATATCTGCTAATTGATGCTTTGTATCAACGTACTCTATTTTACAGTTTCCTTTGCTGATATGATCTCTCAAAAAGTGATGTCTAATTTCTATGTGCTTAGTCCTAGAGTGCATTACTGGATTCTTAGTAAGATTGATTGCACTCGTATTATCACACATCAAAGGTATGTCATTTAAGAATATACTGTAATCTTCTAACTATTGTTTCATCCATAGAATTTGAGCACAACAATTACCAGCTGCAATATATTCAGCTTCAGTGGTAGATAAAGCAACACATGCCTGTTTCTTAGAATGCCAAGATATTAAGGATGAACCTAACAAATGACATGTCCCACTAGTACTTTTCCTATCAATTTTGCATCCACCATAATCAGCATCAGAATATCCTATTAAACTAGTACAAGCATCAGATGGATACCATAAACCAAAACCAGTAGTTCCTTTTAAATATTTTAAAATATGTTTTACTGCAATTAGGTGAGATTCTTTTGGACAAGCCTGAAATCTAGCACACACATAGATAGAATGCATGATATCAGGTCTACTTGCAGTTAAGTATAACAGTGAACCTATCATACCTCTATACATAGATTGATTAACTTCCAAACCTGATTCATCCTTGTCTAGATAGCATGAAGTTCCCATGGGTGTGTTAGCTTCCTTTGAGGTGTCCATTCCAAATTTTTTAAGAATCTCTTTGCAGTATTTGGTTTGAGAGATGAAAATGCCATCTTTAAGTTGCTTGATTTGTAGTCCAAGGAAGAATGTCAATTCTCCCATCATAGACATTTCAAACTCTCCCTGCATTATCTTAGTAAATTCTACACACAACGAATTATCAGTTGATCCAAAAATAATATCATCAACATATACCTGGACCAATAATATATGTTCTTTAACTTTCTTTATAAACAGAGTAGAATCAATTTTTCCTCTAGAAAAATCATTTGATGTTAGGAAACTACTTAGCCTTTCATACCAAGATCTAGGAGCTTGTTTCAACCCATATAATGCTTTCTTTAATTTAAAAACATGATTAGGATAACTAAAATCTTCAAATCTAGGGGGTTGCTCCACATAAACTTCTTCTTTAATAAAACCATTCAAAAATGCACTCTTAACATCCATTTGATATAATTTAAATTTCATCAAAGATGCATAAGCAAGAAGTAGGCGTATAGCCTCTAACCTGGCAACAGGAGCATAAGTTTCATCATAATCTATACCTTCCTCCTGACAATAGCCTTTGGCAACAAGTCTGGCTTTTTTCTTTGTTATGTTTCCATCTTCATCAAGTTTATTTCTAAACACCCATTTGGTTCCAATAACTTGATGTGATTCTTGTCTTGGGATTAATTCCCAGACTTGATTCCTTTCAAATTGGTTAAGTTCTTCTTGCATGGCTATGCACCATTGGTCATCTTTAAGCGCTTCCTCAACATTTTTGGGTTCTATCTGTGACACAAAAGCTACAGACATACAAAAATTAGTCATATTTCTAGTTCTTACCCCTTTTGAGATGTCACCTATGATATTGTCCATTGAGAGTCCTCTAGGTGATTGCCATTCTTTTGCTAATTCAGGCGTTTGAGAAGACTCATTTTCTTCCAAATATAATTCATCAAGAGCCTCTCTTATATATTCATCATCACCTGCAAGTTCTTTATTTGACTCAAGAGGGTTTCCCCCAAGGTCTACAATTTCATCAAATGTAACATGAATAGATTCTTCAATATTTAAGGTTCTTCTATTAAACACCCTGTAAGCCTTGCTAGTTAATGAATAACCTAAGAAAATGCCCTCATCAGCTTTTGAGTCAAATTTTCCTAAGTTGTCCTTTCCATTATTTAATACAAAGCACTTACATCCAAATATCTTTAAATGAGCAACATTAGGTTTTCTACCATTAAACAATTCATAGGGAGTAGATTTAATAATTGACCTAATGAGCATTCTATTTAAAACATAACATGCAGTACTAACCGCATCGGCCCAAAAATATTTAGGAACATTAGATTCATTTAACATAGTTCTAGCAAGTTCCTCTAATGACCTATTTTTCCTTTCAACTACACCATTTTGTTGGGGAGTCCTAGGAGCAGAAAAGTTATGTAATATTCCATTTTCTTCACAATAATCTTCAAACTTTTCATTTTGAAACTCACCACCATGGTCACTTCTTAAAACTTTAATTCTTAAGTCTTTTTCATTTTGAATTTGTTTTGCAAATTTTCTAAAGACCTTAAATGCTTCACTTTTCATAGTTAGGAAAAATGTCCAAGTATATTTAGAGTAATCATCAACAATCACAAACCCATAATAATTTCCACCAAAGCTTTTTATCCTAGAAGGTCCAAATAAGTCTAAATGTAATAATTCTAGGGGTTTTGAAGTGGAAATAACATTTTTTGATTTAAATGATGATTTTACTTGTTTACCTTTTTGACATGCATCACACAATCTATCTTTTTCAAATTTTAACTTAGGCAAACCAATAACTAAGTCTTTTGAAATCAATTTGTTCAAATGATGCATATTTATATGAGCCGCTCTCTTATGTCATAACCAAGGATTCTCTTCCTTAGCAACTAAACATGTTATGCTAGAATCATGTAAACAATCCAAATTAATCAAGTATATGTTGTTATGCCTAATACCTTTTAATTCTACATTTTCAGAATTTATCAAGTGTATGGTGCAAAATTTACTTTCAAATATTACCTTAAATCCTTTGTCACATAGTTGACTTATGCTAAGGAGATTATGTTTTAGTCCATCAACAAGAAGCACATCCTTAATCTCCAAAGTGTTTGCACCACCTATGTTTCCAATTCCAAGAATCTTCCCTTTGTTGTTGTCCCCATAAGTTACATATCCTTGTTCCTTAGCTTTGAAACTCACAAATTTAGTTTTATCACCGGTCATATGTTTTGAGCATCCACTATCAAGATACCACATAGACTTCTTAGATTTGGAAGTTTCCTACAAAACAAGAACATAGTAAACTTAGGTCCCCATAACTTTTGGGTCCTTGGGGTTAGAGACATAACAAATTATTTAACAATAGGAACCCAAATGTATTTACCTTTAGGAACACCAAAATGTTTAATTTTACATTTATTTGAAGTGTGACCTTGTTTCATACAATAAAAACATGCTTTTGATGTAGCTTTAGAATAAGATGCATTTCTAACAATAGATGCTCTAGTTCCTTTTTCTACCCATACTCTTTTATTTTTCCTTTTAGACTTTTTCAAAGGAACTTGATGATTTACACTATTTTGAGCATACACCATTTCATGCTTCTTAAGATCATCTATCTCCTTTTCGGCTTTGTCTAGCAAATGGTTAAGAATATCTATGTCATATTCATGCTTTTTACAAGTTTCACATGCTAAGTTCTTATCATTATCCTCATCTAAACATACAATTTTCGTTTCTAATAATTCCTTTTCTTCTAAACATGTGATTTTCATTTTTAAAGAGTCAATTTCCTTTACGGATCTACTTAGATTCTTCTTTACAACTTTATATTCATTTTTCAAATTCTTAAAGGCACTAAACAATTCATTATATGCATTTTGCAGTTCATCATAGTTATTATCATCATTACTAGAAGATAAGTCAGAATCACTTACCTCAAAATCGGATGATATGTTGTCATTTGCCATTAAGCAAATATTTGCTTCTACTTCCGAGTCACTTGATTCCAAACTTGAATCACTGTTATCCCAAGCAATATAGGCTTTCTTCTTGAAGACATTTTTGCCTTTGATTTCATCGTTTTTCTTATTTGGACATTCGGTCTTTACATGTCCTGCTTCACCACAACCATAACATTTTATATTTACGGAAGTACTTTCTCTTACATTTCCCTTACCTTTGAATGGATGCCTTCATTTTGCTTTCATTAATTTGGTGAACTTCTTTATCATAAGACTCAATTCTTCTTCTTCTTCCTTCTCCGAGTCTTCTTCTTCCTTTTTATTTTTACCTTTGGCAATTTCGGTTTTGAAGGCTAAGTTCTTCTTTTGATATTGACCTTCTTCTTCATTTAGCCTTCCAAGCTCTAGCTCATGCTCTCTTAGTTTTCCAAAGAGCGCCGCCATAGACATTGTGGAAAGGTTTTGTGACTCCGAGATGGCCGTCACCTTAGGTTGTCATTTCCTATCCAAAGATTTTAAAATTTTAACATTCAATTCATCAATGTCAAAGATCTTACCTCATCCGGTGAGATGGTTCACAATATGAGTGAAACGCTTTTGAACGTCAAATATCATTTCGCCTTGTTGCATCCGGAACATCTCGTATTCTTGGATTAGGGAATTTTTCTGTGCTATCTTAACATCGTCGGTACCTTCGTGGGTCACTCTTAGCATTTCCCACATCTCCTGAGCACTTTTACAAACAGAAATCCTGTAAAACTCGTCAAGGGTTAAAGCAGATGAAATTATATTTCTAGCCCTAACGTCAAATTGTGCTTTTCTGTTTTCTTCAGTTGTCCATCTTGAAAAAGGTTTAGGAATTTCAACACCGTTCTCAGTAAATTTAGGAACATATGGACCGTTTAAAATAGCGTCCCAAACGCCTCTATCAATAGACTCTAAAAAGATTTGCATTCTTACTTTCCAGAAAGGATAATTTTGACCCGCCAAAAGTGGGGGTCTGTTGATAGACGCACCTTCGGCAAAAGTTTGATTTTGTCCGACCATTTTCGAAAAGTTTGAATGACTATCAAAGCAAGCTCTGATACCACTTGTTAGAATCGCGCAGCAGAATGTTTGCGTGGTCGGACAAAAACCAAGAGGGGGGGTGAATTGGTTTCTTAACAAAAATTAGGTTTTCAAAATTTTCCCCAAATTTTACCGATTAAAAACTGTGTAAATGTAAATAGAGTAGAGATAGAATCTTACACAGGAGATTTATACTGGTTCGGATCAAAAGACCCTACGTCCAGTTGCTAACCACTCAAACAGAGGATTAACACTATCACTATAATCAAAGTTGTTACAAACAAATTACAATGGAAAAGATAAAGTAAAGAAAACACCTCTCTTGAAATCCACAAGAGATGAAGAACAACTTTCCCTAGAGACGGCACAACACACAATCCACTAAGAACTCCACTTAGTGATTCTTATCGCTTCTAGCCCACACCAGGTTCCAAAAACCCCTTTTTCTTGCAACAAACAGTTCTCTGGCACTCACAACACTTAACTTTTGTATGAAAAATGTTGTTCTTTTTTTCTGAGTGCCATAGAGAAGCTTAAGTAGAGAAATTAGGGTTTGGGAATTAGGATTTTCGAAACTAGGGTTCTTGGAAATATTGTTTTCGAAAATAGGGTTGATTTGAAGTTAAAAATCAAAATCTGACTGAAATAATCGATTAAATGAAGTGTTAATCGATTATTACAGAGCCAAAATCAACAGAACCCCAAAACTCTCTATTTTAATCGATTAAAAGACCTGTTAATCGATTAACAGGTCTGTTAATCGATTAAACCAGTGAGCAGATACAGAAAATGGTTTTTCTCACTGTTTTAATCGATTAATTCACCATTTAATCGATTAAATCCGAGGCACTTTGATAAATTTGAGATTTTTGAAGCTTCTAAGGAGCAGACTATGTATCGGCTATCTCAAGCTCTAATATTACAGACTCAATCTAATCAAAACAGAGTTATTACACTACAAAACAAGTCTTCAACTCTCTAAGTCTTGTGTTCTTGAATCATCATCAAAATCAACAAGCTTCATGTCCATCAAGTTCAACATCAAGTCCTTGAATGTTCAACAAGTTTTACAAAAATAAATCAATTATTTTTAAATTTTATAACATTAACATTTATATCCACTAACTTATATGACGTGAAAAACACTTATCACTCCTTCCCACATACTATGGCCCAAGTCATCTTCATATTTGGTTAATAATGAAATATCTATAAACCCTCTGAAAAATATTGACCATCTACTAGTGGATTTTCATGTTGCTCATCTACAACATGATGTTACTCATCTACAACATTCTCATCCACAACATTCTCATCCACATCATATTCCTACTTGTTAACAACACTTTATTTTCCATGATCCCTAGTGGCGGATCTTCTTCGGAGCTGAGGGGGACCGTGCCCCCTCCCCAAACTTTGTAACTCCCATGTAATTTATGATTTTGGCCCCCAAACTTAATGAACATTTAATAAATTTACTTGTATATTTACAATTTTATCCTCTCGATCCCTCCTTAGTTTTGTAAATCTCATATAATTTATGATTTTATCCCCCTCAAACTTAATGATCATTTAATATATTTAAATATATATTTACAATTTTATCCTTTCACTCTTTCATTTTCTTATTTCCTTTTATATTTATTTATTATTTATTAATAATATATTATTTGACCCCTCCAAAATCAATAGTCATGATTCACCACTGATGATCCCTACGCCTTCTAGAGGTAGTTGGAAGAACACAATGAGAACCACCTCTCCTAGTGTTGGCCATAACAAAAATTACATTATAGAGTAAGGAGATTACCAAAACATGTTCACATTTTTAGAACTCATTTTTGTATTGGTTATTCCAAAGATATATCTAGATTGAGTGTTTCATAATGCATTTCTAGAAAAGTTAATCTAGAAATATATTTTATTTTATATTGGATTTTATGAAATACATTTATGAATTGGATGTTCGAAAATGCATTCGAATTGAATTTTTCGGAATGTATTTCTAGAACAGTTAATCCAAAAATGTATTTTGAAATACTCAATCTAAAATGTATTTTTGAATTAGTTATTCTAAAAATGCATTCTAGATTGACTATTCTAAAACTCACTTTCAGGTTAAAAATGATGTTTTGGATTGAGTAGTTTGGATTCCTTTATTCACTTTCAGTCCCAAGTTTTATGTAATAGGTACAAAATATTAACAAATTTTTACTTTATAGGTTAAAAATGATCTTCGGTAGAAGTGAAACTAAAACAAAACAAAAGCAGGAACTATGAAGGGGTAGAAGAGATATCGAGATGTCGAGGGACGGAAGAGAAGAAGTTTTTAAGGTTTCAAACAAAAATTAGTAAAAGGGTATTTTGAACATTTTATGAGTTATAGGGTACAGAAAGAAATTATAGTGGTGCAGGAAGAAGGAGTTTTTTTTTTCTCTCGTTTGCAGATTAAAAATGGATTATGGGTTTGCATGTTTTAATGGGCCTCAGCTTTGCAAAGTTGGTTCATGTTACTTTTTCTCTTTACGGACTAAACAATTATTCTAAACAATTATTCTTAACTAGATTGTGGTATTACATAGGCTCGAGTGTGTCGAGGTAGCTTATATTATTATTTTCGGATAACAAAGTATGGTTAACTGGTTTGTGGGTTTGCATGTTTTAACAGGCTTCTTATATTTTATTTTATTTCTTTTCTTTTTCTTCTTTTGCGGGTTAAATATATATTTAACTAAATTTTAGATATGTAGAATTATAATTATAAACTAAATAATTTGTTTTATGTTTTTAAATTAAAAAACATGACTATTGAAATAATAATATAAAACTAACTAAGCAAACATTCGAATATATTGTTATTTTTTTAAAATAATTAACTTTATATATCTAAATTCATTTTGTCCAATCTTGTTTTATTTATTTATTTATTTTAAATTTAAAATTATTTTTAGACATGCATAATATTAAGAATAAGTAACGTTCATTATACTTATATTTATAGATATTTAATAATAAAATAAAAAATATATGTTTTATAATAATTATTTTAAATATATTTTTAATTTAATAATTACTATTAAAAATATCATAATTACTACAAATTATATTTTTGATTTGATTATTAAAAAATAAAAATAAATAAATAAAATAATATTAGAATTGATAAAAAATAATATTAAACTTTAAATTATTTTAGAACTTGTAGAAAAATAAATAAATAAATAAATAATCATTTATATTATTTAAAAACTTCAAATGAAGTTTGAACTTGGTTACTTAAAAATTGGTTAAAACTATTTAAGATATACTTTAAATTTGGTTATTTAAAAGTTACTTTAGATATGCTATTAATTTCATTATTTATAAATTAATACTAAATATTTTAATATAATTTTAATTTGATTATCATAATAAATAAATTAAAATTAAAAAATATATATATTTATAAATATTTTCTACAAAACAATTATATAAATTTTATTTTCTATTATAGTTAAAAATAGGTAAAAATAAAGAGATAATACTTATAAAAATAAAAAATATTATCTTTTATTTTCATATTAATATTTATTTTTTTAATTATATATTAAATACATAATAAATATTATTTTATTTAATTTAAAAAATAAAATAAATAATTTCAAGATATTTAACTTTATACATTTAATTAAAAGTAATTATTTTAGAACAAATATTTTAAGATATTAATATATTTTCTACATATAAACTATTCTTAGATTCTATTTCTGTTTCATAGATCACTTTTTTTTAAGTTGCTTTTGATATTTTCTTTAAATAATATTGTTGACGAGTTTTTTTTCTTTCCTTATTCCATCGTAATCCTGATTGTGAGGTTTTCCAAAAAATATTTAAATAAAAATGATATAATAAGGTATGATTGTAATATATAAATAAATATTTATTCTTAAATAATTAATTTATCCTAATTTTATTATTTATATTACATTTTATATATATATATATATATATTATATTTAATTTCACGATATTTAAATAAAAATGATATAATAAGATATGATTGTAATATATAAATAAATAGTTATTCTTAAATAATTAATTTATCCTAATTTTATTATTTATATTACATTTTATATATATATATATATATATATATTATATTTAATTTCACGCTTGTATGACTTACGTATGTAATAGATATATTGTTTATTAATTAATTAATTAATTATATGTACATCATTTTTAAATCGATGCAATTTTATTTCATATGTCGACTATTGTATTCATAACGATTTTTAAGGTTATTATAAAGGTCTCAGTAAAATTGTTTTATGATCTTTTTAATTGTGGGAGATGACTTTGATACAGTCTTTGTATTGATTCAAGATGTAAATTTTGTCAATCATATTCACTTGCCTTAATTATATTTTTAATCTTAAATTTTAGGCTCCCAAATTTAAAAAAGGAAAATAAAATCTGATTTTAATCTTAAACATTAAGTCTGAGGTATTAAAATGATTTTTTTTAATTCTTTCAAATTTATTGTTTAGGTATTGAAATTATATTTCACTAAAATTAAAAGAGTAAAATGATTTTTTTTTTAATTTAAGAGACTAAAAAAATTATTCTAAATTTGACAAAATAAAAGTACTATTAAACGAATCTACTTAGGTAAACTAACTCGTGTTCAAACTAAAGTCGGGTAACTATCGTGACAAATGAGTGAAACGAGTTTGACAAACCAGAAAAAAAAAAAAAAAACTGATATTAATTTTTTTATTCGTGAAGTACTTACTTTCCACACATTTTTCGTTATCCTTGGTTGCTTATAGTCATTTTTGTGTTTGAACATGAGTTTTATTGTTTTTCACTCATCTAGATGAATAATATTATATAAGTTTTATATCTTAAATTAGTCAAACTAATATTTAAATATATATACTCATAATAAAGTCAAAGTTCAAAGGAAATAGTCAGCTTTTTGTTTCTACAAAAATTATTAGGACGAATTCCTGCATTAATCATGTGATTTGGGAGCAATTTGTGGACTAAAATACTATCCGTTGCACACGTAAATATAAAATTGCAAAAAATCAGCAATTTTGTCAGCGTTGCATGTCTGCTATAATAACTAATTTAGTAAGAATTTGTATCTAATCCCAGAAGCAATTTTGATAAACTGATGAAGTACGATTCGTTTTCATATATTATTTGTGGTGAATTGGCATGAATTTCGTGACATTCAATTAATAACATCCAATTTGCAGCCAGCAACGTTGGCGAAGAACAAAGTGACAAACCACAATCCGTAATTTTCTCACCATGTGCCATTGTTTGTGATAGTCATCCAACTACTACAATCAAAAAGTGTTACAACTAAGTAACAGGGATATCCTTAATTACATTTCATAAATGTTGCATTGTGTTCATGTGAACTTGTCTTCTTGTCTCACTCCAATATCTCCTTTTTGTTTTTCAGATGTAAATTTTGTTTGCTGAGTGCATTTAGAAACCAGAATTAACGTTGATCTCATGCATGATTATGAATAAGAAAGGTTAATCATAAATACTTTTTTTTTTTAATAATGTGTACCTATTCGGTCTTAGAATAAACGATAGTTGGTATTATTTAAGATAACAGTATTCTTAAGATAAAATAGATATAAAATATCTCATTATTTTTAAGCAATTATATACTCATATATGTTACTTTATAAAATATTTGATGTTCTTTCTATAATTACCTCTTCTCTCATTATTACTTTACATTAATTGATTTATGGGAGAATCTTTAGAAGTGATTTTTTCTCGTTCTCGACATACTTAAAAACACCTTAAAAGAAACGTCGTATAATTCGATCAAACCTCTAAATCTATATAAAAACAATATGAATTTTTTTTATTGATAGATTTTACTAATTAAAAATTTACAAAATTAAAATATAAAATATATACATATGTTTCACTTTGAACAAGAGAGGATGTGAATTAGAAAATGTATTAACAATATTTTTCATAATTGTAATTTAGTTGCTGCTGATTGACACGCTAGTTTAAAAAAAAAAAAAAAAACTCCAAAATACACTAAATTCAAAATACAAGAATTTAATTTAAGAAAATAAAAAACAAAAGAATTTATTACCAGACCAGATATCTTTTTCTCATTTTTTTTTATATTTCTGAAAAACACTTAAAATAATAGATGTATTACTTGTCATAAACTATCTCAAACTCGCATGTAATGATTCAATCTCAGTTGCTAATTTAAATTAGTCCCAAATTTGACCGAGAATAGCTGTTTTTCTAAGTTGTTATGAGCATACGTTTTTCTAAATTTATATATCCCAAAATTTTCCAACAAATTATTCTGGTTGTATTAAGATTAGATAATTATTTTTAAATTATACTAAAAATAAAATCAACAATACTTATGTGATGAAAAATATATAATAAAGTAATACATTACTAATAATTTTGGCACATAATCATGTTTACCTTGAATTGACACAATGGAATGCATTTCTGGTTCAATCTATTTGAATTGCAATCCAATCAATTTATTGGATTAAGTCAATCTATGTTTCATACAAATTCACGGTATTGAAATGAAATAAAAATTGACGTAATTTGAGATAAATTTTAAAATTGTAAATCCAACCCTTACACACTAAAATTCATTAGGCGTTGTTATGCCTAATACAAAATAAGTATGGTATGAATTGGTCAAAGTCTATGTGGAATAGACTAAAATAATTATGCTTAAAGAACTAATGCAAGTTTTTCCTTTGAAAATCTTGAGGATTGTCCATGGATGTGTGATTAGTCAAGTTAATACAAATCTAATTTCAGAGAACTTGTGTTGGTGTTCGCAGCCACAATGTGAATGAATATGTGATCCATGTTAATTGTTTTTTTCACCAATTTGACAATATAAAATTTTAAACAAAAAATAAATAAACTTAAACAAATAAATATTATTTGATTATTTTCATATATCTGATTAAAATGAAAATATTTATAGGTAGTTGTAAAAAAATTTGAATTTTTTTATTATAATTTATAAATTAACTAAGTTAAACAATTAACATATTATATTAATTAAAATTGTTAAAAAGATCTTGAACTTGTACATATATTTAATATCCATCTTACATACATATTAAAATAAGATTAATATAATATATTACATATCTAAAATTTTATCTATATAAATCTAAAATTAATATAACTTATTTATTTATAAAATTATTTATTCGATCACATATTTTTAAAATATTTGTAAAAAAAATTATTTCTAAATAAATATTATTAATTAATTAATTAATTTATATATTATAATATTATTATATCTATGTTAGATATTGTTTAGATATTATTTGATATTTTTAAGATAATGTTAGATATTGTTAACCACAATATCAAACAATATATTCGTTTATTCTATTACTTTCGATTACTCTTTTAGTTGTATCTCTCTATTATAAATAGATTACCCTATGTGTGATTTATACATAAGAGAGATTAATATCAAACTTTATTTCTTCTATATTCAACATGGTATCTAGAGCTTAAGGTTATTTTGAAATTTTTTCGCCTTTGACCACTATTAGAGTCGCCGCTATCGCTGCCGGTTAAACTGATCTTCCACATAAGAAAAAAGTTATTTTTGTTATTGGATATTATTTGGTCGTGTGAAAGTGCATGTCTAGGAAGGTTCTGACAAGGAAAGACTGGGTATTTAAGCGTGTCCATTAGTGACCCACCTCTCTTTTCTAGGAACTTACCTAGTGTACTGGTTCACGCCGCTGTCACTGCTGCCTCCGTCGCCTTCGCCCTTCATGACTTCTTCCACTCCTTCTAGTACTTCTAATTCTGTCAGTACTGCGTCTGATCCTTCCATCTACACTAACTATGTTAATGTGCACTTATCCATTGACAAGTTAACTGGCCCTAATTATGCCACATGGTCATCAGATGTCAGATTATGGCTTAAGAGTCAGAAGTATCTTGATCATCTTGCCCCGAAAGCACCTACTCTCACTCCTGGTGAGGAAGATCGTTGGGACACCATTGATGCTCAATTATGTGTGGTTCTCAAGGGTATTCTTGATCCTTCATTAAAACAAATTTTTCGTTCCTACGAAACATATGCCAAAATCTGGGAACATGCTAAGTTATTATACACCAATGATACTCAATGTCTCTATGATGTCTGTTCTAAATTTGTAGATGTTATTGCCTCTAAACATCAAGATTTTATGACTAATTATATGAGCAAAATTTGTGCTCTTTTTCATGAGTTCAATGAATTATTGCCTCCTTCCCCCGACCCTACCACCGAGATAACACAACGATCAAAGTTCTTCATGCTAGGGGCACTACACGGACTTGTTGATCAATATTCACATATTCATGATCAGATTTTGGGTTCTCCGATTGTCCCCACCTTGACTTCAACCTACTCCACTCTTTTGCGTGTACCAGCAAAACCCAACCCTGACACACCTGCTTCTGTTAATGATTCTTCTGCATTGGTATCTCACCGTGATGACCAAACTCGCCCTCGCAAACAGGGAAAAGGGCGTCCTAAGTGTGAACATTGTGGCAAGCTAGGTCACAAGATTGACCAGTGTTATGCATTACATGAGTGTGAACATTGTGGTGAGCTAGGTCACAAGATTGACAAGTGTTATACATTACATGGTCGTCCTCCTCGATCTGCTACAGTTGTTCAGAATGATCTTTCCCCACCTTTATCTTCTAAGAATCCTCCTTCTTCTATTTCATCCGACACACCTGTTATGTTCAAAAAATTTCTCAAATGGTATAAGGATCAACAGTCTTCTATTTCCACTATGTCTGTCGTACACACAGATACATCTTTTGCTGGTCTGACCCAATCTTCTTCTGGTCCTTGGATTTTTTATTCAGGAGTCACTGATCATATTACTGGTAACAAATATTTGTTCTCCTCTTTATCCTCTCCTAATCATTTACCTTCTGTTACACTAGCTGATGGCTCTAGAGTATCATCTCATGGTGTTGGAACTGTTAAACTTTTTCCTTCTTTAACCATTGAAAATGTTCTTTATGTCCCTGAGTCTCCTTTTAACCTATTATCAATCAGTCGTCTAACTCATTCTCTTGATTGTGTTTTTTCTTTTACCAACAATTCTGTGTGTTTACAGGACCGGAGTTCGAAACAGGTGATTGACACAAAATGTGAGTCTCATGGTCTTTATCATCTTCGTCCCTTTACACATGTTGGTGCAGTTATGAAGTCTCCCTCTCTTCTTCATGCTCAGTTAGGTCATCCAAGTCTTGCCAAGTTACAATAGTTTGTCCCTGTCTTATCTAAGTTGTCTAGTTTGGCATGTGAGTCGTGTCAATTAGGCAAACATAGTCGTACTTCCTTTCCTTGTAGTGTCACACGTGGTGTTTCATCCCCTTTTGCTGTGGTTCACTCTGACATTTGGGAACCTAGCCACGTTAAGTCTACTTTAGGTTTTCAATACTTTGTTACTTTCATTGATGATTATTCCAGATGTATTTGGTTATTTTTGATGAAAAATCGTTTTGAAGTATTTCATATCTTTCAATATTTTTTTAATGAAATACAAACTCAGTTCGGTGTTTCTATAAGAGTTTTGTGCAATGATAACGGTCGTGAATATCTTTTTCATTCTTTTAAACAATTCTTGGCTTCTCATGGTATTTTGCATCAAACTTCTTGTGCTTATACACATCAACAAAATGGTGTAGCTGAACGTAAAAATAGACATCTTATTGAAACAACTCGCACTCTTTTAATTCATGGAGAGGTTCCTCAACATTTTTGGGGTGATGCTCTTCTTACTGCATGTTATCTCGTTAATCGCATGCCTTCTTCGGTTTTAGACAATAAAATACCTCATTCCATTTTATTCCCTCATGAACCACTTCATCCCTTACCTCTAAGAGTTTTCAAGTCTACATGTTTTGTTCATAATTTCAGTTCTGGTCTTGACAAGCTTTCTCCTAGATCACATAAATGTGTTTTCTTAGGGTTTACAAGATCACAAAAAGGATACAAATGTTTTTCTCCTTCTCTTAACCGTTATTTTGTGTCTGTAGATGTCACCTTTGATGAGTTCTCTTTTTATTTTAAAAGTCAATCTTCACCTCTGTCTCCATCCAATCTTATCAACACTCCTAATACATTTAATGTTCCTGTTGTTTGTGACCCTCTAACTGTGTCTTCTTCACCATTAGTTTTTGTTTCGTAGTCAGCTTCTTCTTCACTGCCTCTTCAGGTTTATAGTTGTTGAAACCAATCACAACCACCATCATGTGACTCCACTCAAGTGTCAATTACTCTGTCTCCTCTAGATGTGACACCTGAGTCTGACCTTCCCATTGCCCTTCGAAAAGGTATTTGTTCTACATGTAATCCCTCTCCCCATTATATTGGTTTGAGTTATCATCGACTGTCATTACCTTTTTATACATGTCTTTCCTCTCTTTCTTCTGTGACCATTCCAAAATTTATTCGTGAAGTTTTAGCCCATCCTGGTTGGCGTCAGGCCATGTTAGATGAACTAAGTGCTCTTCATAATAGTGGAACTTGGGAATTGGTCTCGTTACTGTTTGAGAAATCTGTTGTTGGTTGTAGATGGGTATTAGCTATCAAATTTGGACCTGATGGTACTATTAATCGCCTCAAAGCTCGTCTTGTGGCCAAAGGTTATACTCAAATTTTTGGGTTGGATTATGGAGATATCTTTTCCCTCGTGGCAAAGATGACTTCTGTTCGTTTATTTATCGCCATGGCCGCTCTTCAACAATGACCTCTTTATCAACTAGATGTTAAAAATGCTTTCCTCAATGGTGATTTGTAAGAAGAAATATATATGGAGCAACCTCCTAGGTTTGTTGCTCAGGAGGAGTCTTCTAGGATGGTATGTCGTCTTCTCAAATCCCTTTATGGCCTAAAACAGTCTCCTAGTGTTTGGTTTGGAAAGTTTAGCAAGGTTGTTCAACAATTTGGTATGACTCGGTGTGAAGCAGATCACTCTGTCTTTTATCGACACTCGAGTGTTGAATGTGTTTACTTGATAGTATATGTTGATGACATCGTTCTTATAGGTAGTGACAACCATGACATCTCTAAGTTGAAACAACATCTCTATCACCATTTTTAGACCAAAGATCTTGGCAAACTTAGATATTTCTTGGGTATTGAGGTGACACAGTCCAATGATGGTATTGTTATATCTCAGAGGAAGTATGTCATGGATATTTTGGAGGAAACTGGGTTGATGAGTTCAAATTCTGTTGATACACCCATGGATCCCAATACTAAACTTCTACCAAATCAAGGGGAGTTTATACCTGATCATGAGCAATATAGAAGATTAGTTGGAAAATTGAATTATCTTACAGTTACTTGTCCTGACCATTCCTTTGCAGTTAGTATGGTAAGCCAATTTCTTAATTCCCCATGTGAAGATCATTGGAATGCAGTCATTTGTATCTTGAAGTATATCAAAGGATCTCCTGGAAAATGATTGTTATATGGTTCTAATAATCATACAAGAGTTGTTTGCTACTCAGATGCTGATTGGGCAGGATCTCCTTCGGATAGAAGATCTACATCTGAATATTGTGTCTCCATTGGTGGTAACTTGGTCTCATGGAAAAGAAAGAAACAGAGTGTTGTGGCAAGATCTAGTGCAGAAGCAGAATATAGAGTTATGGTCTCAACTGCCTGTGAACTTGTTTGGCTCAAGCAATTGCTTAGAGAGTTACAATTTAGAGATATCACTCAAATGTCACTTGTGTGTGACAATCAGACTGCTCTTCATATTAACTTTAATCTTGTCTCTCATGAGAGGACAAAACACATTGAGATTGACTGTCATTTTATTCGAGAAAAGATTATGTCTAGAGACATCAAGACTGAGTTTGTTAACTCAAGTGATCAGTTAGCAGATATTTTTACTAAATCTTTACAGGACCTAAAATTGATTATATTTGTAACAAGCTTGGAACATACGATTTGTATGCTCCAGCTTGAGGGGGAGTATTAGATATTGTTTAGATATTATTTAATATTATTAAGATATTGTTAGATATTGTTAACCACAATATCAAACAATATCTTTTGTTTATTCTATTACTTTTAATTACTCTTTAGTTGTATATCTTTATTATAAATAGATTACCCTATGTGTGATTTATACACAAGGGAGATTAATCTCAAACTATATTTCTTCTATATTTAACGATCTATAATAAATAATGGAAAACATGTTTCATCAATTTTTCTCATATTTAATTAAAAGCAAATGCACTCCCCCTCATTATTACAAAGAAAAATGAAAAATTCCTGAAAACTTAAAATTCATGGATCATCCTTTTCTCTTTGCCAAGTTAGGAAATCAGTAAAAGAAATTATCGCTTCATTGATTATAGGTGTTTATACTTCAAATCAAAGTTTCAAAGCTTAACAACAGAAACTATCATTTCTACAAAAAGTTTAGTATTTATTTAATGGAATAATGAATAGTTATTTATGTTTAAAATTAAATTAATATAAAAATAATCTATTTAAAGAATTCAAAAATAGTTTTTTTTTAATTCATCTTTTCTTCTATTTGTTCATATTTTAGACTGAGAATAAAAATCTAACTAAATCAAATTGAATTTTTTATTAAATTTAAATATAATGTTAAATATTTATATTTAATTAACCACTAATAAATATACATGAATGTATTATTGAAATTTGTTTTATGTTTAATTATATTGTAATTATAATAAATATATTTATTAAAATGTAAATATGATAATAATTATAGTTAAAAATTCTCTCTATTTTTTTACTTGAAAAATTTTAATATAAATGTTGTAACAATTTTTTATAAGAAAATTTTAATAATTTTTATAATAAAAATCTACTCACAAACCTATAGGTAATAACTCTTCGTAAATTTATAAAAATTTTGTAGATACCCATAAATATAAATTTTTATAATAAAAAAAAACTATTTACAAACCTATAAGTGATTATTATTTGTAAATTTATAAAAAATTTGTAGATACCTACAACTATCCAAGGATATTTTATTTTCAATGAAGAATAAATTATAAGTACAAAACATAAATTTAAATACGGATTAGTTATATAATTCCTATAACATAAATTTAAATAAAATTTTGTTTTATAAAATATAAGAAAAAAATAAAAAATAATTAATTGAAGATAAAAGAGGAAATGAGTTTATTAAAATTAATTTATTAATGTAAATTTCTAATTAAAATATTGTTTTATTTATCTCAATATAAGAGTATTTATATAATTTTATGAGTAACTGGGTATTCATAAAGTGATTTTCAATATATTCTCTTTTTTATTTAGCATGGGGATTGTAAATTTGATAATGATTAAATATATGTTATCATTTGTATATAACTTGTTAGTAATTACAATTTAAATTTGTAAAGTTGGACATCCTTGGACTACTTTCTATCTTGAGGATGAATTGGATCATAAGTCAGGGTTGGTTTTTAAATATGCTGGTGGAAGTAAATAATATTGATATTTTTTTAAGACTGAAGTTATGTATAAAAGATTGAAGATGAAGGTGATATGACCATTGGTAAGAAGAATTCACTTCATGTTGATTTTGATAAAAGATTAACTCAAAGTAGAGATGGAGATAAAGACAATGATTTTCTCAAAGATTTTAAAATTAATAGAAATAGTTTTTCACCTAATTCACAATTGTTAGGTTATAAGGAGTTAGTTTATATTTGAATATTAGTAGTATAATAATCTTTCGCTTTCTTTGAAACAAGGGTAGGGAATGAGAGTGTTTAACTAATCATTTTCATGCCCTATGTCTTCCTATAAAGCAAAATTGGGTGAATTGTATGATTATTCTTTCTTGGAGAATTTTTATATTTAATAGAAACTAAAGCGGCAACAACCTTCCTTTTGTTCATAATAAGTGGTGCATTGGCTCATAGATCAAAATTCATGAGTTAAGACTTTTAAAATGAAGTTATCCTTATATTTTTTAAAGATAATTTCTCATTCCTTATCTTTCATTTTCTTACTTTTATGGTTAGTTTCCTCTCTCTCCTTATTACCCTTGCACAAGTTCATCTTTCCTTGGTAACCAAGAACCACTACAAAGTACTCAAGAAGCCATGAAAACCTTCTCTTACCTCATGACCTAATCAACTATCCAAAAGATAACCCCAATTTTTTCACCTTAAGCTACCTCATAATTATTGTTGATATTAATGTCGACATTCACAATATTATTGATTTAGTGATGATATTATACAACCTAGACGTTATACTCGTTCTAAAAAAACACCTACTTATCTCTATATTTTCAAACCCATCATATTAGTAAATATCATATTCATAATTATCTTATATATCATCATCTTTATTATGTTTACAAGCACAACATTTTATCTATATCCTCCATTACTACACCATAAATATACACTGAAGCCTCCAAAAAACCTCAATAGATCCAAGCCATGGCAAAAGAACTTGATGCTTTAAAAGCCAACCAAACTTGGGTTCTCACCGATCTACCACCAGGCAAAATAGTTATTAGCTAAATATGGATTTACAAGATCAAGTATAACTCTGATGGCTTTATTTAGAGATTTAAAGTCAGGCTCATTGTTAAGGGTTACACTCAGTTAGAGGGATTGGATTTCCTGGACACGTTCGCACCTATTGCAAAACTCACCACCCTTTGCCTTCTTTTAGCTCTCGTCATTTCAAACAAATGGATCTGTTAAACATACAAAGATATGAAGCTTGAAGATTTTGATGATGATTCAAGAACAAAGGACTTAGAGATTTGAAGACTTGTAATCTTGTGTATTTACTTGTAATAACTCTATTTTATGTTTTTGAGTCTGTAAAATTAGAGTCCAAGATAACCAACACATAGTCTATCATCTAAAACCTCTAAAATTTCATTTTTATCAAAAACACATTGTGATAATCAATTATTACTCAGGATTATCGATTATCCTGCACTGAAAATCATTTTTCTGAAAAGCTCTCTGTGATAATCGATTATCACTCAGGATAATCGATTATCCTAGCCAGATAATCGATTATTCACCCAGATAATCGATTATCCTGGTCCTGTTTTTCTCCTATGTGAAAATGGCTATGGAATAATTGATTATCACTCAAGATAATCAATTATTTACGTCTGTTTTTTGAAATTCAAATCTGGACCAATTTACGAAAACCCTATTCCCAATTCTTATGTTTTCGAAAATCATCATTTCCCAGACCATATTCTCTCTACTTAAGGTTCTCTAAGGCTCTTTGCAAATTAACAAACCTTTTTCATACAAAAGTTAAGAGTTGTGACTGCTAGAACTTTCTGTAGGGATGAAAAATGGGGTTTTGAAAATCTAGTGTGGGCTAGAAGCGATAAGAATCACTGAGTGGGTTTCTTGGTAGATTGTGTGTTGTGCCGTCTCTAGGAAAAGTTGTTGTTCATCCTATATGGATTAAAAGGAGGTGTTCATCTCTTGTGTGACTCAAGAGAGGTGTTTTTTATTCCTTATCTTTTCAATTTGTAATTTGTTGTAAACTGTGATTATAGTGACAGCGTTAATCCTCTTTTTAAGTGATTAGCAACTGGACGTATGGTCTTTTGATCTGAACCAGTATAAATCAACTTGTAATCTTCTTTCCCTTATATCTTTACTTTACAAAGCATTTTAATCGGTGAAATTTTGGAAAAATTTTAAAACCCTAATTTTTGTTTAAGAAACCAATTCACCCCCTCTTGGTTTTTGTCCCTAAACGCAATCATTTTGCTGTGCGATTCTAACAAGTGGTATTAGAGCTTGCTTTGATAGTCATTCAAATTTCGAAAATGGTCAGACAAAACCAAACATTTTCCGAGGGTGCTTCTATCAATAGACCCCCACTTTTTGCTGGGCAAAATTATCCTTTTTAGAAAGTTAGAATGCAAATATTTTGGAGTTTGTTGATAGGGATGTATGGGATGCAATTTTAAATGGCCCTTTTATTCCTAAAGTTACTGAAAATGGAGAAGAGGTACCAAAACCATTTTCTAGATGGTCGGCTGAAGAAAATAGGAAAGCCCAATATGATGTTAGGGCTAGAAATATAATTTCATATGCTTTAACCTTTGATGAGTTTTACAAGATATCTGTTTGTAAGAGTGCTCAAGAAATATGAGAAATGTTAAGAGTAACTCACGAAGGTACCGATGATGTTAAAAGAGCAAGGAAGAACTCATTAATTCAAGAATATGAGATGTTCTGGATGCAACAAGGAGTGTAGACCCTGAATTTTGCCTGGCCCCCAAAATAAGAGCAGAAGACCTCCAATTCGAAGATGGGCAAGGCCTAAAAAGCCACTGGGAGAGACTATTAGGCCCCATATTAGATTATGAAGGTTTTTCTGTACAAAAATAAGGATTCCCACCTTAAGGGGTCGAGACTGCCGTCTCGTTTTTTGGGACCGTCGTCTCGCTAAATGGCAAGTCGAGACTGTCGTCTCGTTTGGCGAGACGACCCTCTCGTCCTTTGGCAAGTTGATACCATCGTCTCGCCAAACGAGACGGCAGTCTCGCCATTTGTCAAAGTCGAGACCGTCATCTCGAATGGCGGGACCACCGTCTCGCCTTGCCAGGCGAGACGGCGGTCCCAACCTGAGAAACGCGAATCCCTATAAATAGGGAGCACTCCCCCCTCCATTTGACACAGTTCTTCCATTCTTCCTTTTACATTTTCTTAGATTTCCTCTTTTAGAGTCCCTCCGAAGCATTTCCGGAATTTCTGAGTGTTTTAAGAGTTTTTTTATAGCGAAGGGCTGCCAAAACGCACCCTATTTTTTCACGAGAATTAATCAAAGCTTGCTCCGGAGGTTTCTTCACTCTCTCCCTCTCTTTTACTGCTTTTTTTTACTTATATTAAATTGTGCAATAGCTACTAGGGCCATGTAGTCATCTTTTTTTTAATTCTGCAAATAAAAAGGGTAAAAGCATCATTTCAAGAGTTTATTTATAAAATAACCGGCCTATCATAGGGAACCCGAAAGGGGCGTCGTAAAGGAGCTAATACCTCCCTTACACGTAACTAACTCCTTTACCCAACTCTGGTTTTAACGACCAAAATTGGTTTTTCTTAAAAAACCAACGCCTTTTTCTTTCCTTTTTCGATGTTTCTGGTAAAAACATCGATGGCGACTCCATAAGAACCCTCTCAATCTTGTTCTTAGGTCAGCCCAGTTATCGGACGATCTAAGAGCTCTTTTTTTAAAACATCTCCCTTAAGTTCAGCCCGGTTATCGGACAACCTAGAGGCGTTGTAACCTCACCCATAAAACGCGAAAAATGGAAAGTCAGAACCATCGCGTCGCTCCGACCGCCTCTTTTGACGGCGGCAACAAGGAGAAACGATTTTTGACGTCCAAAAGTGTTTCACATATATTGTGAACCATCTCACCGGGCTAGGTAAGATTTTTGATATTGATGAGTTAATTGTAAAAATTCTCAAATCGTTGGATAGGAAATGGCAACCAAAGATGAAGGTCATCATAGAGTCATAAAATCTTGCTACCATGTCTATGGCAGCTCTCTTTGAAAAGTTAAGAGAGCATGAACTTGAACTCACAAGGCTAAACGATGAAGAAGGCCAACATCAAAAGAGAAATCTAGCCTTCAAAACTGAAATTTCTAAAAGCAAGAACAAGAAGGAGGAAGAAGACTCAGAAATGAAGAAGATGAACACTTGAGTCTTATGATAAAGAAATTTACAAAGTTCATGAAAGCAAAAGAGAAGTAACCTTTCAAAAGTAAGGGAAAGGTATGTTGAATTATTAGCAAGCGTACCAAAATTATCAATCGTAGTATAGTATTTCGATTAAATAAAAGTCGATCCCACAAGGAACAATTTTAATGGAAATTCTCAATTATATGCTTACTAAGTGGATTAAAACAGATTGGGTTTTTCAAATAAGAGTTGAATTAAAATTAAATGACAAAGAACTATAAATTGTTGAGAAAATATCAATTAAAGGTACTTAGGATTGACTTCCTTCCTTATCCCTCTTTTGTAATGACTGTAGACCCCAAATCTTGTCCGGCCTCATAATAAAGACCAGAAGACCTCCTTTTCGAAGATGGATGAAGCCTAAGAAGCCATTAGGAGAGACCATTAGGCCCCATACTAGGATAGGAGAGTTTTTTTGCACGAAAATAAGGATTTTCGCCTTTTAGGGTCGAGACCGCCGTCTCGCTTATCGGGACCGCCGTCTCGCCACTTCTACAAGTCGAGACTGTCGTCTCGTTTGGCGAGACGATCGTCTCGCCACTTGTGAATGGCGAGACCCCCCTCCCGGTTGGCGAGACGACCTTCTCGCCATTTTTGCAAGGCGAGACGGACGTCTCGACCTGATAGGCGCGAATCCCTATAAATAGTCGCGCATTCACCCTCATTTCACACAGTTCTTCCATTCTCTCTCTTGCAACTTCTTCAAATTCTCTCCTTAGAACCCCTCCGAAGCATTTCCGGAGTTTCCGAGAGTTTCTTTAGAGTTTTTATAGCGTTTCTGATAGTTTTTCCGGCGTTGTAAAGAGTGAGGGGCTGCCAAAACGCACCCTAATTCTCAAGAAATTAATCAAAGAGCTTGCTTCAGAGGTTTCTTCTTTCTCTCCCTCTCTTTATTGCCTTTACTTTTATATTTAAATTGCGTAATAGATATTAGGGTCATGTAGTCATCATTTTAATTCCGCAAATAAAAGGGTAAAAGCGTCTTTTCACAAGTTTATTTATTAAAATAGCTGGCCTATCATAGGGAACCCGAAAGGGGCGTCGTAAGGGAACTAATACTTCCCTTACGCGTAACTAACTCCCTTACCTAAACTCTGGTTTTAACGATCAAAGTTAGTTTTTGAAAACTAACGCCTTTTTACTCCTTTTTCGATGTTTCCGGTAAAAACATCGATGGCGACTCCATAAGAACCCTTCAAAATTAGTTCTTGGATTAGCCCGGTTATCGGACAATCCAAGAACACTCTTTCGAAAACCTCGCCTCTAGGTTCAGCCCGGTTATCGGACAACCTAAAGGCGTTGTAACCACACCCATGAAAATGCAAAAACCAAAAGTTGAAACCATCGCGTCGCTCCGACCGCCTCGTTTTGACGGCAACAACAATGACTATGTCAATTAAAAACGTCAATTAACCTAACAATGTTGATGCCACCTACTCAAATTATCCATGTTGATTCCTCACACATGAAATTCATAAGAAAACCTAATAAATGTTGATTCCTCACACAATTAAGAGATTTTCCAGCATTAGGGTTAGGGTGTTAAGCAATTGATACATTCATTCCATTCCTGACAATTAACGTAAAAAATATTCTTACCGTAATCTAGGGTTCAAGATATATTTTCCAATCATACCCCAAACATCAAGAATAAATCATTCCAAACCATAAAGGATAAGAATAACAACATCAAAGCATAGATTAATATCTCAAAATATCACCATGATACAAAAGAGTTCAAAGGAAGTGCACCAAATCCTAAGAGAATGAAGTTAGTCACTCATGTTGTCCATTACAATGCTCCAAATAAGGAAGAAGTGAAGAATTGATGAAGATTGGACGAAACCCTAGCAGTAGTCGTGCTTCTTCTCCCCCAAAATTGTTTGCTTTCTCAAAACACATCTTATCTTTTTATAAGAGAATTTGGGTCGGGCCTCGCATCATTCATTCGCTTAAGCATTCTTCTTTCTTTCAATTTTTCTTCAATTACTTCACAATTATACTCCTTACTCTTGTATCAAGGTATTCTCAAATTCATCCTATATTGGGGGAAAAATATATTAGAATTAACATAAGTTAAGTGATTTCATAACAATTCAAAGTATAATTATATCAACTTTTTACCACTTAACAAGGTAAAAGAAAGTTCTTCCTTAAATTTTAAATGTTATAGTTGTGGTGAAACAGGACATATAAAATCTAATTGTCCAAACATGAAAAGTGATGACTATAAAGGAAAGAAGTTCTTCAAAAAGAAAGCCTATATCACTTGGGATGATAGTGACTCAAATTCGGAGTCAAGCGATTCGGAAGTTGAAGCAAACATTTGTTTGATGGCAAATGACAATATTTCTTCCGATTGTGAGGAAACTTCCAAATCCAAGAAGTCTATGTGGTATCTTGAAAGTGGTTGTTCAAGACATTTGACTGTGGACAAAAAGAAATTTGTGAGTTTCAAAGCAAAAGAACAAGGATATGTAACATATGGGGACAACAATAAAGGAAGAATACTTGGAACCGGAAATATTGGTGGTGCAAATACTTTGAAGATAAAGGATGTGCTTCTTGTTGATGGGCTAAAGCATAATCTCCTAAGTATAAGTCAACTTTGTGATAAAGGATTTAAGGTAATTTTTGAAAGTAAGTTTTGCACCATTCATTTAAAGGATTCCGAAAATATAGCATTAAAAGGTATTAGGCATAATAATATCTATTTGATTCATTTGGATTGTGTATTTAATACTAATATAATATGCTTAGTTGCTAAAGAAGAAAATCCATGGTTATGGCATAAGAGAGCGGCTCATATATACATGCATTAATTAAACAAACTAATATCAAAGGACTTAGTTGTTGGTTTGCCTAAGCTAAAATTTGAAAAAGATAGATTATGTGATGCATGTCAAAAAGGTAAACAAGTGAAATCATCCTTTAAATCTAAGAATGTTATTTCCACATCAAAACCTTTAGAACTTTTACACTTAGATTTAATTGGTCCATCTAGGATAAAAAGTTTTGGTGGAAATTACTATACTCTTGTAATTGTTGATGATTTTTCTAGATACACTTGGACATTTTCTTAACTTTAAAAAGTGAAGCTTTTGAGGTCTTTTGGAAGTTTGCCAAGCAAATTCAAAATGAGAAAGACTTAAGAATTAAAGTGTTAAGGAGTGACCATGGTGGAGAATTTCAAAATGAATCCTTTAAAAATTATTGTGAAGAAAATGGAATTTTGCATAATTTTTCTGCACCTAGAACTCCCCAACAAAATGGTGTAGTGTATACCCCGAATCTTGCCCGGTCCCTAAAATAAGAGTAGAAGACCTTCAATTTGAAGATGGGCAAGGCCTAAAAAGCCACTGGAGAGACTATTAGACCCCATATTAGATTAGCAAGGTTTTTCTGCACAAAAATAAGGATTCCCACATTAAGGGGTCGAGACCACCGTCTCATTTTTCTGGACCGCTGTCTCACTGAATGGCAAGTCGAAGTCTCGCCACTTGCATTAGCGAGACCATCCTCCCATTTATCGAGACGAACCTCTCGTCCTTTGGCAATTCGATACTGTCGTCTTGCCAAATGAGACGGTGGTCTCGCCATTTGTCAAAGTCGAGACCGCCGTCTCGACCTTGCCAGGTGAGACGGCGGTCCTGACCTGATAGGCGCGAATCCTTATAAATAGGGTGCGCTCTCCCCTTCATTTCACACAGCTCTTGCATTATTCCTTCCATAATTTCTTAGAATTCTTCTTTTAGAGCCCCTCCGAAGCATTTCTGGAGTTTCTGAGTGTTTTAAGAGAGTTTTTTTAGCGAAAAAGTGGCATTATAGAGAAAAGGGCTGCCAAAACGCACCCTATTTTTGAAGAGAATTAATCAAAGCTTGCTCCAGAGGTTTCTTCACTCTCTCTCTCTCTTTTATTGTCCTTCTTACTTACATTAAACTGTGCAATAGATACTAGGGCCATGTAGTCACCATCTTTTAATTCCGCGAAATAAAAGGGTAAAAGCGTCATTTCAAAAGTTTATTTATGAAATAACCGGCTTATCATAGGGAACCCGAAAGGAGCGTCGTAGGAGAGCTAATACCTCCCTTACACGTAACTAACTCCCTTACCCAACTCTGGTTTTAACGACCAAAGTTGGTTTTTCTTAAAAAACCAACGCCTTTTTCTTTCCTTTTTCGATGTTTCTGATAAAAACATCGGTGGCGACTCTATAAGAACCCTCTCAATCTCGCTCTTAGGTCAGCCCGGTTATCGGACGATCTAAAAGCTCTCTTTTGAAAACCTCGCCCTTAGGTTCAGCCCGGTTATCGGACAACCTAAAGGCGTTGTAACCCCACCCATATTAAACGCGAAAAATAGGAAAGTCAGAACCATCGCGTCGCTCCGACCGCCTCTTTTTTATGGCGGCGACAGATGACGACTCCACTGGGGAAGCCTAGAGAGTTAATCTCATTTAGTGATGGGCCAGCTTAATAAATAAACTTAGAAATTTCGCTTTTACCCTGCCTTGTATTATCACATGTTTATTTACTTGGCTTTAATAATTGTTGTTTATTTATTTTACGCAATTGTTTGAAATAAAAACTATACACAAACCTTTGCACACAACAGTTCCCTCTATACTCGGGGGCAAGTGAGAAATCCATAGGGAGTGGGTGGCAGGTACCGTTTGTCGTAGTGAGGGCCATGTGTCCACCGGTATGATCAGAAACCACCACTCAAGGTGATAACCTTCCTCTTTTGGCACAAAGACTGACTATGACCCTAGTGTTAAGCATGGTCGGAAGGCTAGAGAGTGGGGACCCTATAATGGGGGCATCTTGGGGGCCTAAGCCTTGGTGAGAACAGTTAGAACCTACCTTTGCCAATGCACTTTTCTACAGGAAAACCCTACCTCTTGATTAAAACGACTTCTCGCCTGATCGCGGATGAGTGAATTGTGTGTGCATTTGTTTGTTGCATTTGATTGCATAGCATAACCAAACAATAGATAAAAATGTAAAAAACCAGAAAAATATCTTTTACAATAAACACCCTTATCTCGGACAGTCTGCCTTATAGCTAGCCTGGTTTCAGGTTCTTTGCAAGCTAAGTAGCCACGCAGTCCGATAGAAGAGATAAAAGGCTCTAAAAAAAATATACATAAATAAATCCAATAAACAAAAATAAAGAAAATGATTTTTGACAAAGTCAAAACATTCATATCGCATCATACCATGAGTGAAGAAAACCAAGAGAGAAAATAAAAGGAAAGAACGCATTATCATCATCTAAACAGAATCTCTCATACATAAAACACATCCATGCTAGGGGGCATTAGATATCTCTAAGACAAAGATGAAAGAGGCCCCAAGCACATTTGTAACCATCCATAAGGAAGGGAAAAATGTACTAAGGTATATGGTGATCTTCGTCATACTTGTCAAAAACCATGACAAAGAAAGAACCATTACACCAAAGTGGGTAGGGTACTCTACAAAGCGTAAGCTTAAAGGATGATACCTAAGTCATTGTCTTGAAAGATACTAATTCCACACTTAACATTCATTAATAAACTTCTTTTGGGCATTCTAGAAAGTGGCTGGTCATCTCCCCATCCGAACCCGTGCACAAAAAACCAAGGCCATGGAAAATCTGGAAGAGCAAAATTGCAAGCTCACCGCAGAGGTTAATACCCTCCGGGAGAAAATGGCGCAACTGATGGAGGCTATGCGCCAAGGACAAAATAAAGGCGAAAACCAAGCCGAACACGCCTCCCGCCACGAAGAGGAAGAAGAAGAGGAGTTCCTCTTCGATCAAAAGGCGTCTTCCCAATCCGACGCTCGGGCAATGCACATCCACACCCTAGAAGTGTCCAAACAACGAATCTCCGCCCTAGAGGAGAGATTGAAGGTGGTGGAGGGGCACAATTTTGACGTCAAAGAGGTGGCGGATATGTGCCTAGTAAAGAATATCCATTTCCCTCCAAAATTCAAGGTCCCAGACTTTCCAAAGTATGTCGGGCTGACCTGCCCCAGGAACCATCTTACAATGTACTGTCGTAAGATGGTTGCGCACGCTGAGAATGAAAAACTCCTGATTCACTGTTTCCAAGAGAATTTAGCTGACTCGGCTCTTAACTGGTATATGCAGTTGGAAAGAGGGCATGTCCAAAATTGGAAACAGTTGGCTGATGCCTTCTTTCGTCGTTACCGCTATAATATCGATCTGACCCCTGATAGGTCAGATCTTAAAGCTTTAAGCAAAAAGAACGACGAACCTTTCAAGGCATATGCCCAAAGTTGGAGGGAATTGGTTGTCCAGATAAAGCCCCTGTTAACAGATAAAGAGACGGTAGCCATGTTCATTGACTCACTGACTGGACCTTACTATGACAAGGCAATAGCAAGTACGTCCAACCTTTTTTCAGACATGGTCACCATCGGGGAGAGGGTGGAGCAAGGGCTAAGAAGCGGGAAGATAGCGCGATATTCCTCTTCCAGCGTCTCATTCAAGAATCCCTTTAAAAAGAAAGAGGAGGTCGTACATGCCATTAATTTTGCGACTCCTTCTTCCACCCCGCAAACAGATCGGCAGCCACGAAGAAGGGAGAGGAAATTCACCCCTATCTCAACCACATATGAGAAGTTGTTACCCCAATTGCTGGAGGCCAACCTTTTGGCGCGTGTTCCTCCTAAGAAAATGGAACCTCCTTACCCCGAGTGGTACAATCCCAACGAGAAATGTAGTTACCACTCAAATGCACCTGGGCATTCAATGGATAATTGCTTGAACTTAAAATATAAGGTCCAAGAGCTAATTGATGTCGGGTGGATAACTTTTTACGCTTCCGCCTCCAACGTGGATGCCAAACCTTTGTCAAAATAGTAATAGGGAAAAGGATCGGGAGGATCAGCCCATAGGTTTCTTTTTTTAAGTTTTTTCTTGTATTTCCCGCGGTCCCCGCCCGTGACCGCGGGAACACTGACAAAAGGGCATATAAATACGCTTTCCTTTTTTTAATACATGAGGCGTTTCATTTCATATTCATTCTTTTCCTTCTTCTATTTATTATTCCTCCAAAAATAACTGAATAATAAAATCTATGACTAAAAATAGAACCTAAGAAAAACATCATGTCTGTGATTGATGAATCTCTGTGGACCTTGGAAGCTGAAGGCAAATGGGTCAAGTTTGACAGTGAGCAGGGGACCATTTCCCCGGACATGCAAAGAATGTTGGAAAAAGAAACACGCATTATACAACCGCATCAAGAGAAGACAGAAACTATCAACTTGGGACAAGGAGACGACGAGAAAAAGATAAATATCGGCACCCAAATTGATAGTGACATCAAGACAAAATTGATACAACTCTTAAAGGAGTATGTGGATGTGTTCGCCTAGTCCTATCATGACATACCCGGGCTTGACACAAGTATTGTGGAACATTGATTGTCATTAAAAGAAGGATTCCGACCTATAAAACAAAAACTCAGAAGAATCAAGCCAGACTGGTCCTTGATGATTAAAGAAGAGGTGCAAAGACAATTGGACGTCGATTTCCTAGTAATGTCCAAATACCCTAAATGGCTGGCTAACATAGTGCCTGTCATAAAAAAGAACGGTAAGGTCTGGGTATGCGTGGATTATAGGGACCTCAATCGAGCAAGTCCAAAGGATGACTTTCCCCTGCCACATATAGACACACTAGTAGACCATACCGCTACCAACACGCTTTATTCCTTCATGGACGGGTATGCGGGGTACAATCAAATTAAGTTGGTCGTCGAAGATAGAGAGAAAACTTCCTTTATCACACCATGGGGTACCTTCTGCTACAGGGTAATGCCGTTTGGGCTCAAAAATGCAGGGGCTACCTATCAAAGGGCTATGGTCACATTATTCCACAACATGATCCATAATGAAATAGAAGTATACATGGATGATATGATCGCCAAGTCCAGAAACCAGATGGACCATATCCAATATCTCAAGAAGTTGTTCAACCGACTTTGGAAGTACCAACTCAAACTGAACCCAGCAAAATGTACCTTCGGAGTACGGTCAGGCAAACTCTTGGGGTTCATCGTCAGCAAAAAAGGAATCGAGATAGACCCTGATAAAACCAAGGCGATTTTGGAAATTCCCCCACCAAGCACGGAAAAGGAGGTCAGAGGATTTTTGGGGCGAATTAACTATATTGCACGTTTTATCGCACAGCTAACAGATAAATGTATACCCATCTTCAAGTTGTTGCGTAAGAACCATCCAACAGTGTGGAATGAAGAATGCCAGCAAGCGTTCGATAAAATCAAAATATGCTTAACCAATCCACCAATATTGGTACCACCCATTGAAGGAAGACCTCTGATCCTATACCTGTCAATACTCGAAGAATCCATGAGGTGTGTGCTCGGTCAACAAGATGAAACCGGGAAAAAGGAGCGAGCCATATATTATCTTAGCAAAAAATTCTTAGACTATGAGACCCGTTATACACCATTCGAAAAAACCTATTGTGCATTGGTGTGGGTAACTCAGCATCTCCGACAATACATGGCTCGACACATGACATGGTTGATCTCTAAAATGGACTCAATCAAATACCTCTTCGAGAAGCCCATTTTGACTGGAAGAATAACTAGGTGGCAAGTGCTCCTCTCAGAATTCGACATCATCCATGTCACCCAGAAAGCTATTAAAGGTAGCCCCCTAGCGGACTATCTAGCCCACGGATCAACAAACGAGTATCAATCCCTACAGGATGACTTTCCCGATGAACATATCATGCACATTGAACATGAAGATACCAAAGAAGAAGCATGGACCATGTTCTTCAATGGAGCCTCAAACATACTTGGACACGAGATAGGAGCTATCTTGATATCCCCAGAAAAGAAGTATATCCCCGTAACAGCCAGGTTGAATTTTGACTGTACTAATAACATGGCCAAATACGAAGCGTGTGCACTAGGAATCCAAGTAGCTTTAGATCATGGGGTTACCAAACTCAAAGTTTTCGGCGATTCATCCCTTGTCATCTATCAACTTAAGGGAGAATGGGAAACCCGAAACTCTAAATTAATCCCATATCTAGAGCAAATCCGTGATTTAGTGTCAAGGCTGGAAAGCGTCACTTTCAAGTATATTCCTCGGGAGGACAATCAATTTGCAGACGACCTCGCTACTCTATCATCCATGTTCTCCTTAGAGCAAGAACATGAGATGTCAACCATTCAAATCAAACTGCATGACAAACAAGCTTTTTGCATGACGGTAAACAACGAGCGCGATCAAAACCCCTAGTATCATGACATCAAGCAATACCTCATGAAGGGCGAATACCCCAAAGGAATCAACGACAATAATAAAAGGACCATTCGTAAGAGGGTTGTAGGGTTCACGTTGCTTGGAGAAACCCTTTACAAAAAAAGCTTCGATTCCACTCTCTTAAGGTGTGTGGACCATGAAGAAGCCCAAACCTTGATAAGAGAAATTCATAAAGGAGTTTTTGGGACCCACGCACCTGGGCATGTCATGACAAAGAAAATATTAAGGGCAGGATATTTCTGGTCCACAATGGAGGTACCGATATGCTAAAAAATGTCACAAGTGTCAGACTTATGCCGATAATATTCATGTTCCGCCCACGCCTCTCAGCACCTTGACTACATCATGGCCTTTCTCTATGTGGGGCATGGACGTCATCGGACCCAGCGAGCCCAAAGCATCTAATGGTCACCCTTTTATCTTGGTGGCCATTGACTACTTCGCCAAATGGGTTGAGGCAGCATCATACGCGCACGTGACTAGAAAAGTGGTGTCCCCATCGGCTCATTACTGATAATGGAACCAATCTCAATAATAAGATGATGGAGGAATTATGTCAAGATTTCAAAATTCAGCACCACAATTCCTCCCCATACTGACCTAAGATGAACGGTGTAGTAGAGGCAGCCAATAAGAACATCAAAAAGATCATCCAGAAAATGGTGATAACATATAAAGATTGGCACAAAATGTTACCCTTTGCCTTGCACGGGTACCGAACTTCTATACGAACCTCCACAGGAGCCACTCCGTTTTCCCTCGTATATGGCATGGAGGTCGTACTACCAGTAGAAGTCGAAATACCCTCCTTACAAGTTGTTATGGAAGCAAAGTTGACAGAAGCAGAATGGGTCCAAAATCGGTACGATCAGTTGAACCTAATCGAAGAAAAATGATTGGACGCCATATGTCATGGACAAGCTTACCAGAAGAAAATCAAAAAAGCTTATGATAGAAAGGTCAACCCCCGCACTTACCACGAAGGGGATCTGGTAATAAAGAAATTGCTTCCAGCCCAGAAGAATAAAATTGGAAAATGGACAAAAAACTATGAAGGACCCTTCGTGGTCAAGCGAGCCTTCTCAGGAGGAGCCCTTATCCTCACCAACATGGACGGAGAAGAGCTTCGACATCCGGTTAACTCAGATGCAGTAAAGAAATACTACACTTAAAGACATTGCTCATGACCCGTCAGGATGAAAACTCGCAAAGAGCGTCCTGGGCAAAAGATAGGGTCCATATTCCTCGCTAAGACACGTCCTAGGCAAAAATTAGAGGTTCAAAAAAAAAACACGAAAAGAGCAATGATTACCTTAGCCAAAAATCGCAAAGCGACTAAGGTAATACCTTCCCAGAAGCAAGTAGACTTCGCATGATCTTCACTCCGAGCTCGAGCATCTCAACTGAAGCGACCAGGAAAAATAGGGAAATAGAAATCAGGGACATGAGTGTTATAGCTTATACAGCATAACCGACCTTGGTCAGCTCTTCTTCTAAATTTCTTTGTAAATCCTTCTGTAAAAATAAACCATTTGCTTATATCAATAAAAATTGTCTTCATTTTCTTGACCAACTTATGAAAATGCCTCTGTATTAACGAAATATGAGCATACATAAAGAATCAATACAAGAAAGCATAAGAAGAGAAAAGAAAAAGGTAAAGAAAGATGCCTGTTAGGACATTCTTAGGCAAAAATTAGGGCAGCCTGCTAGATCGAAAACCCGCAAAGGGCGGTCTAGGAAAAAATCAAGGCCTTCATAAAAGGGAAAAAGCCCGCCAAAGATATCCTAGGAAAAAAAATTAAGGCAGCCCGCTAGATCGAAAACCTGCAAAGGGCGGTCTAGGCAAAAGATAGGGTTAAAACAAAAATAAGAACCCATCAGAGTAATCATGGGAGAACAACAAAAAAAGCACCAGTCGCTTTATAGGCGCCCCAATTAAAAAATAGATTGCATTTAGGGCATCCACGCACAAGTAGTCGCACAACAAACGACTTCGTCAAAATAAAGACAAAAACAAAAATTGCTTCAAGCAAATAAAAACAAAATAGCATTCATGTAAGAAAATTAGCTTTGTACTTGCAAACAGGAAGCACCCGAAGGCATCCCGGTAAGAATTCACCGACTCTACCGAAAACATGCATCAAAGAACATCAGCCACACTGATCAATCATTTTTGACAACCAGCAAAAGTCGAACAACAAGAAAGACTCCCCGACAAAACCATATGACTATTCCAGAAAAGTCAAAAACAAATATCAAAAAGCAAGAGAACGCATCTCAACGTCGACGCATGATCAGAATCAGTAAGCCGCCACCACAGTCAAGGGGTCAGCTACCGCATCAAAGGAGCATCCTAAGGTTTCTCACTCGGCGCATGAGCTAGAGCAGTAAGCCGCCACCACCAACAGTCCTGCAAACTGGACTCAACACCAGATGGGGATGTGTACTCATCAGGCCTTACAAAAAGGGGCTTACCAGACGGGGGTTCATACTCGTCAAACACCAGATGGGGGTGTGTACTCATCAGGCCTTACAAAAGGGGGCTTACCAGACGGGGGTTCATACTCGTCAAACCAGATGGGGTTTCGTACTCATCAACCGAAGGGGTCAGCTACCGCAAGAAGGAGCATCCCGGAGGCGTACACTTTTCCCCAGAGAATCAGCACAACCAACCCGAGATAACTGGGCAAGAGGGTCAACTCCTTCACCCTCCAACCGATCCTTTTGGCATATTGAGCCAACAGTCGGCTAGTCAGGTGAAGGAGGGGCAGCTGTAGACCTCGAATCTTGTCTGACCCCCAAAATAAGAGCAGAAGACCTCCAATTCGAAGATGGGCAAGGCCTAAAAAGCCACTGGGAGAGACTATTAGGCCCCATATTAGATTAGGAAGGTTTTTCTGCACAAAAATAAGGATTCTCACCTTAAGGGATCGAGACCGCCGTCTTGTTTTTCGGGACCGCCGTCTTGCTGAATGGCAAGTCGAGACCATTGTCTCGTTTGGCGAGACGGCCGTCTCGCCACTTGCATTAGCGAGACCACCCTCCCGTTTGGCGAGACGACCCTCTCGTCCTTTGGCAAGTCGATACCGTCGTCTCAACCTTGCCAGACGAGACGGAGGTCCCGACCTAACAGGCGCGAATCCCTATAGATAGGGAGCGCTCTCCCATTCATTTCACACAGCTCTTGCATTCTTCCTTCTACAATTTCTTAGAATTCTTCTTTCAGAGCCCCTCCGAAACATTTCTGGATTTTCTGAGTGTTTTAAGAGAGTTTTTTAGCGAAAAAGTGGCATTGTAGAGCGAAGGGCTGCCAAAATGCACCCTATTTTTGAAGAGAATTAATCAAAGCTTGCTTCGGAGGTTTCTTCACTCTCTCTCTCTCTCTCTCTTTTATTACTTACGTTAAACTGTGCAATAGATACTAGGGCCATGTAATCACCATCTTTTAATTTCGCGAAATAAAAGGGTAAAAGCGCCATTTCAAAAGTTTATTTACAAAATAACCGGCTTATCATAGGGAACCCGAAAGGGGTGTCATAGGGGATCTAATACCTCCCTTACACGTAACTAACTCTCTTACCCAACTCTGGTTTTAACGACCAAAGTTGGTTTTTCTTAAAAAACCAACGCCTTTTTCTTTCCTTTTTCGATGTTTCTGGTAAAAACATCAGTGGCGACTCCATAAGAACCCTCTCAATCTCGCTCTTAGGTAAGCCCGATTATCGGACAATCTAAAAGCTCTCTTTTGAAAACCTCACCCTTAGGTTCAGCCGGTTTTCAGACAACCTAAAGGCGTTGTAACCCCACCCATATTAAATGTAAAAAGCGGAAGTCGGAACCATCGCGTCGCTCCGACCGCCTCTTTTTTATGGCAGTGACATGTAGTAGAAAGGAAAAATAGGTCACTAGAGGAACTTGGTAGAACAATGATAAATGAATCAAATGTTCCTAAATATTTTTGGGCTGATGCTGTAAGTACTGCATGTTATGTATTGAATATGATGCTTATTAGGCCAATCATAAAATTAACTCCTTATGAATTGTTAAATGGTAGGAAGCCTAATGTTTCTCATTTAAAAATATTTGGATGTAAATGCTTTGTTTTAAATAATGGGAAAGATAACTTATGAAAATTTGACTCAAAAGCCGATGAGGCCATTTTCTTAGGTTATTCAGTAACTAGCAAAGCATATAGAGTATTCAATAGAAGAACTTTGAATATTGAAGAATTTGTACATGTTATCTTTGATGAAATTGTAGACCTTGAGGGAAATCCTCTTGAGTCAAATAAAGAATTTGCAAGTGATAATGAGTACATAAGAGAAGCTCTAGAAGAAATGTACTTCAATGAGAATGAGTCATCTCAACCAACTGAATTGGCAAAAGAGTGGCAACCACCAAGAGGACTTTCAATGGAAAATATAATTGGTGATATTTCAAAAGGGGTAAGAACTAAAAATATGACAAATTTTTTTATGTATGTAGCTTTTGTTTCACAGATTGAACCCAAAAGTATTGAGGAAGCTCTTAAAGATGACCAATGGTGCATTGCAATGCAAGAAGAACTAAATCAATTTGAAAGAAACCAAGTCGTGGAATTAATTCCAAGAGAAGAATATCATCAAGTTATTGGAACAAAATGGGTATTTAGAAACAAACATGATGAAGATGGAAATATAACAAAGAACAAAGCCATACTTGTTGCCAAAGGTTACTGTCAAGAGGAAAGTATTGATTATGATGAAACATATGCTCCTATTGTCAGGTTAGAGGCTATACGCCTACTTCTTGCTTATGCCTCATTGATGAAATTTAAACTTTATCAAATGGATGTTAAAAGTGCATTTTTAAATGGGTTTATCAAAGAGGAAGTATATGTGGAACAACCCCCTAGATTTGAAGATTTTAAATATCCCAATCACATTTTTAAATTGAAGAAAGCTTTATATAGTTTAAAACAAGCTCCTAGGTCTTGGTATGAAAGATTAAGTAGTTTTCTAATTTCAAATGATTTTTTTAGAGGAAATATTGATTCCACCCTGTTTATTAAGAAAGTAAAAGAACATATTCTGTTAGTTCAAGTATATGTTGATGATATTATTTTTGGATCAACTGATAATTCCTTGTGTGAAGGATTTGCTAAGATAATGCAGGGTGAATTTGAAATATCAATGATGGGAGAATTAACATTCTTTCTTGGACTTCAAATTAAGCAACTTAAAGATGGCACCTTTGTGTCTCAAACTAAATACTGCAAAGAGATTCTTAAGAAATTTGGAATGGACACTTCAAAGGAAGCTAACACACCCATGGGAACATCATGCTATTTGGATAAAGATGAATCAGGTTTGGAAATTAATCAATCAATGTATAGAGGTATGATAGGTTCTCTATTATACTTAACTGCAAGTAGACCTGATATTATGCATTTTGTTTTTGTGTGTGCTAGATTTCAAGTATGTCCAAAAGAATCTCATTTAACTACAGTAAAACGAATTTTAAAATATTTAAAAGGAACTACAAGATGGATTATGGTATCCATCTGAAGTTTCTCCTAGCTTAATAGGCTATTCTAACACTGATTATGGCGGATGTAAAATAGATAGAAAGAGTACTAGTGGAACATGTCATTTGTTAGGATCATCTTTAATATCTTGGCATTTTAAAAAACAAGCATGTGTTGTTTTATCCACAACTGAAGATGAATACATTGCAGCTGGTAATTGTTGTGCACAAATCCTATGGATGAAGCAACAATTAGAAGATTTTAGTATTTTTCTAAGTAATATTCATTTAATGTGTGATAATACAAGTGTTATTAATCTCACAAAGAATTCTGTTATGCATTCTAGAACCAAACACATTGAGATTAGGCATCACTTTTTAAGAGATCATATATCTAAAGGAAATTGTCAAATTGAGTATATATAAACAAAACATTAATTAGCAGATATATTTACCAAACCTCTTCCAAAGGATAGATTTTATGAACTTAGGAGAGACTTAAGAATATTAGAAATAGTCTAAACTCTGCTTAACTGATCAATCTTTGCATTTTGTACTAGAATAATCTATTATATAGGGCAATAATCGATTATCCTGTGTCTAATACATGATAAATTGTTAATCTCTCTGGAATAATCGATTATCTTGGGTAATAATCAATTATTGAAACTTAAATGAGTAGTTTATGAAAAATATTTTTGTAATAATCGATTATTTGGGGTAATAATTGATTATTTGTACCAAAACTGACCTAAATCAGTAATTTCCTTCTGGAATAATCGATTATCCAGCCAGATAATCGATTATCCCACCAGATAATCGATTATCCCTACATTTGAAGAAATAATCGATTATCAGAAGGTGATAAGCGATTATCCTGCGACGTTGGGGGTAAACTAGCCATTTGTAACGGCTATTTTTGCTTTAATTCTCCTCAAACTAGTCGTTTATGATCGTTGGGATGATTTTCTATATATAGGAGGGCTCAAATTCACATCCACACACTTCCAAACCTTGAATCAAAGCATTCTTCACACATTCAAGCTCTCTTGTCTCTTCAAAGCATTCTTATCTTCAAAACATCCTCATCTTCTTCTCTTTTCAATCTAAATGGCGTCATCTTCTCGTAGAAAGATTCCAACAAGGAGAAGATTCGCTCCTGCTTCTCATCTCCGCCCTAATTCCATTGAAGGGTGGATATCTGATGAAGAGGGAGGACAAGAATTCCTAAATTTGTGGAAAGAAAGGGGTATTATTACTCCTAAATTTATTGTTGGAGATCAATTTATAAATAGGGGATTCAACTTTCCCAATCTACTAGAGAAGCAAGGTGTCCTTCCTTTCATTGAAATGCAAGGTACATACTATCCAGATTTAGTTCGAATTTTCTACTCTTGCTTTAAATATAGGGATCACTTTGTTACTTCTAGAGTCAAGGGTGTAATCATCATCCTTGATGATGATATTTGGGAAAATGTTGCTCATTTTCCTTTAAGGGAGGATGCTGTAAATGTTCTTACTGATTTAGAAGATTTTAATCGCATTATGGCATACCGTTCTTTTCTTCGCAACCCTGCCATGGAAATTGGCCGCCAACTTTTGGCCGAGCCTTTGAAGAAAGAAGAACGGTTGTTGCTGCATTTTCTTGTATGGATTATGTGTCCTTGGGCAACCAACCATGCACAATGCTCTTCCACTGACCTTCGCATTATCCATGTCATCATGAATAATGAGCCCATTGATTGGCCAAGCCTAGTCACATTAACAATGCTCAAGGCGAAGTGTCACCCAATGTAGACCCCAAATCTTGCCCAGCCTCATAATAAAGACCAGAAGACCTCCTTTTTGAAGATGGATGAAGCCTAAGCAGCCACTAGGAGAGACTATTAGGCCCCATACTAGGATAGAAGGGATTTTTGGCATAAAAATAAGGATTTTCGCCTTTTAGGGTTTAGGGTATGTACCAGCCTGATAGGGGGTTTCATACCTATCAACCTGCACACGCGGTGTGCCTGATCTGCGCTCGAGCAGGATCAGTAAGTCGCAACTACCAGCCTGATGGGGGGTGGTACCCATCAACCGAAGGATCGGCTACCGTCAGAAGGAGTATCCTGAGGTTCTACCTTGTGCCAACCGAAGGGATCGGCTACCGTCAGAAGGAGTATCCTGGAGGTGCATAACACAACTTTTCCCCATAAGATCAACTGTCGCAAGATGGGACATCTGAAGGGTGACCGGGCAAGAGGGTCAACTCCTTTACCTTCCTGTCGATCTGTCTGTCACAACAGGCCAACATCCGACTAGTCAAGTAAAGGGGGGGCAGCTATAGACCCCAAATCTTGCCCGGCCTCATAATAAAGACCAGAAGACCTCCTTTTTGAAAATGGATGAAGCCTAAGCAGCCACTAGGAGAGACTATTAGGCCCCATACTAGGATAGGAGGGATTTTTGGCATAAAAATAAGGATTTTCGCCTTTTAGGGTCGAGACCGCCGTCTTGCTTCGCGCAAGTGGCGAGACGGCCGTCTCATTTGGCGAGACGGTCGTCTCGACCTTGTCAGACGAGACGGCCGTCTCGACCTTGTCAGACGAGATGACCGTCTCGACCTTGTCAGACAAGACGGCCGTCTCGACCTAACAGACGCGAATCCCTATAAATAGGGAGCTCCATTCCCCTCATTCCACATAGTTCTCCACTTCTCTCTCTAGACTTTTCTTCAAATTCTCTTTCTAGAACCCCTCCGAAGCATTTCCGGAGTTTCTGAGAGTTTTCTAGAGTGTTTTTTTAGCGTTTTCGGCAATGTAAAGAGCGGAGGGCTGCCAAAAAGCACCCTATTCTCAAAGAATTAATAGAAAAGCTTGCTTCGGAGGTTTCTACTTTCTCTCTCTATCTTTTACTGCCTTATTTTACAATTACGCAATAGACATTAGGGCCATGTAGTCATAATTTTAAATTCCGCAAATAAAAGGGTAAAAGCGTATTTTCAACGGTTTAATTATTTCAAATAGCTGGCCTATCATAGGGAACCCGAAAGGGGCGTCGTAAAGGAACTAACACTTCCTTTACACGTAACTAACTCCCTTACCCAACTCTGGTTCTAATGACCAAAGTTGGTTTTTCGAAAACCAACGCCTTTTAACCCTTTTTCCGATGTTTCCGGTAAAAACATCGGTGGCGACTCCAGAAGAACCCTTCAAAACTAGCTCTTGGGTTAGCCCGGTTATCGGACAATCCAAGAGCACCCTTTCGAAATCATCGCCCCTAGGTTCAGCCCGGTTATCGGACAACCTAAAGGCGTTGTAACCACACCAATAAAAACGCGAAAAATGGAAAGTCGGAAACCATCGCGTCGCTCCGACCGCCTCGTTTTGACGGCGGCGACACCCAACCTTCAAGATTCCTTACACTCTCCTCATATCCAGGATTCTTGAATACAAATGTGTCAATATTGAAGGGGAACAACAGGCCTAGACACTTAATTCAAATAGAATGCTGGACAACATGCTCACTCAGCTGCAAATGGTGAATGTAAACGGAATTTATGTTCATAAAGATGATGCTCCTCACATGGCCAATGTGGCTCAAGATTCTGATGATGAAGACATGTCTGCTGCTGATATGCCTGCTGATAATGTTCATACGGCTGGAACGTCATCTACTGCTCACCCTACATCCTGCCTTTCCATTGAAGATATGTTGTTCGACATGAATCAAAGAATGCAGGAATTATTTTCCGTATCTCACGAATGACATCAAGAAATTATTAGACGCATTTCGGATGTAGACGATCGAGTGTGTAATTTAGAAGACATATTTGACACACAGTTTAATAGTGATGAGAGTGAAGAGTTCTAATCTCTTCAAATTATTTCTTGTTTGTATTTCACTTGCTTTAATGAATAAAATTTTATTTTTTGCAGTGATTGAGGGGGAGTTGTTCTCTATCTTTTACACTTATTGAGAGGGAGCTTTCATTTTTTATTATAATCAAAATAGGGGGAGAAATTATTTAAAGCCTCTTATGTTTAATAATTTTAATGATGTCTGGTATGTTTAATAGTTTTGTTAGCTGTGACAGATAAAACAGATTATTACAAAGGGCTTTAAAGCAAATTTTGATCATCATAAAAAAGGGGGACATTGTTAAACATACAAGGATATGAAGCTTGAAGATTTTGATGATGATTCAAGAACAAAGGACTTAGAGATTTGAAGACTTATAATCTTGTGTATTTACTTGTAATAATTCTGTTTTATGTTTTTGAGTCTGTAAAATTAGAGTCCAAGATAGCCAGCACATAGTCCATCCTCTAAAACCTCTAAAAGTTCATTTTTATCAAAAACACACTGTGATAATCGATTATCACTCAGGACAATCGATTATCCTGCACTGAAAATCATTTTTCTGAAAAGCTCTCTATGATAATCGATTATCACTCAGGATAATCGATTATCCCAGCCAAATAATCGATTATTCACCCAGATAATCGATTATCCTGGTCATGTTTTGCTCCTCTACGAAAATGGCTCTGGAATAATCGATTATCACTCAAGATAATCGATTATTTACGTTTGTTATGAGTTTTGAAATTCAAATCTGGACCAATTTACGAAAACCCTATTCCCAATTTTTATGTTTTCGAAAATCATCATTTCCCATACCCTATTCTCTCTACTTAAGGTTCTCTAAGGCTCTCTGCAAATTAACAAACTTTTTTCATACAAAAGTTAAGAGTTGTGACTGCTAGAACTTTTTGTAGGGAAGAAAAAGGAGCTTTTGAAAACCTAGTGTGGGCTAGAAGCGATAAGAATCACTGAGTGGGTTTCTTGGTGGATTGTGTGTTGTGTGTTGTGTCGTCTCTAGGAAAAGCTGTTGTTCATCCTTTGTGGATTCAAAGGAGATGTTCATCTTTTGTGTGACTCAAGAGAGGTGTTTTTTATTCCTTATCTTTTCAATTTTTAATCTGTTGTAAATTGTGATTATAGTGACAGCGTTAATCCTCTTTTTGAGTGATTAGCAACTAGGCGTAGGGTCTTTTGATCCGAACCAGCATAAATCAACTGTGTAATCTTCTTTCCCTTATCTTTTTACTTTACAAAGCATTTTAATCGGTGAAATTTGAGAAAATTTTTAAAACCCTAATTTTTGTCTAAGAAACCAATTCACCCCCCTTTCTTGGTTTTTGTCCCTAAACGCGATCATTCTGCTGCGCGATTCTAACAAGATCCTCAAACAGCTTGATGTTAACAATGTCTTCCTCCATGATGATCTCTATGAGAAAGTGTGTATGAAGCTGCCTGCAGCTCTTTTTATCAAAAATCTTGCACAAGTTTGCAAGCTCCAAATGTCTCTCTATAGCCTTAAACAGGCTGACCGACAATGGTATGTTAAACTATCATATGTCCTTGTCTCTAATCACTTTAAATGTTCATCTGGTAACCATTATTTGTTTTTGAAACATGACAAACAACACATCATTATACTTCTTATATATGTGGATGACATCATCCTCAAAGTAATAATATCGAGAAAATCCAACACATCATTGGCCTTCTTAACATCAACTTTTGCATCAAAATTTTGGGTGATCTTACCTACTTCCTTGGTCTTGAAGTGGCACATAACCACACTGGCATTCTCCTAAGTCAAAGGAAATGCACCCTTGATCTTCTTCAAGAAATTTGAATGTTGGGTTGTGCTCCATTACCCACTCTTATGGCTCATTCCTCACACTTACATACTCAAGATCAACCTTTAAATGAAGCCAATGCCTCATCCTACCATAAACTCATTGGTAATCTTTGATGAAACTTACGGGAAAAATCTTGAAAAGACCTTGGAAGACTTGTTGAAAGATTTGATGAATTCAAAATAAGATATTGTGTTGTTGTAGTTCATTAATGTGTTTGCATTATATAGATATAAGTATTTATCATTTTCTTAAGTATGAGTTTCTTCTTTTTTCAAGTATAAGTGTCTCAAGAATTTTTAATATGTTAAAAATTATTTTAACCTATTAATGTGTTCTTTAGCAAGGTTTTTAATTTATACATTTTTTAATTAATCAATTAAGTTCACTTAAATAGATTAAAAAACTTTTTAAGTCATAATTTTAATTGATTAAGAAAGTTTTAATCCATTAAATCATTCTTGACTTAGTTTTAAAAATTGTGGTTTGTAAAATTAAGCTGATACATGACCATGTTATCAGTTAAAATGTCTCTAAAAAATATCCAGAATTCTCTTAACTGATTAAACCACGTTCTTATTAGTTAAAACATCTTTAGAAAATATCCAAAAAATTTTTAATAAATTAAACCACGTCTTTATTTGTTAAAACGTCTCGAAAAAAATTGACAGAACCATTTTAATTGATTAAAATGTTTTTTATCAGTTAAATTCATTTTAATCAATTAAGTCACAAATTAACCAATTAATAATATTAGTCACTTCAAAATTCCTCTAGATAAACAGATTATCATTTGCACTTCAAAATATACTTTTAAGAAATCATTTAAGCAATCTTTTGAGATCTGTTCCAAGAGAGAAACACACTTTACTTTAGAATTCTTTGTGAAATCATTCTTGAGACTCTTTGTTAATACTCTTGAAGAAACTTATTTTGTGATTGGATTATTGTTTATGCATATTCACTTGATTGTTATTATTTCCTCAAACATCTTAATATTTCATTCTATTCTTTGTAATTTTGGTGTCTAAAATTATGGACACTTGGTTTAAGTAATTGGAATTGTGTTTGATGTTATAGGTTCAAGAACTTGGTTGTAGTTTTTGATGTAGATTATTGTTAATATTTGTAATCAATTAAAATTTTGATTAGTATAACTCAATTGGAATTGGTTGAGAACTAAACGTAGCTCAATAGATTGAGTGAACCAAGTATAAATTTTGTTATTCTTGTTCATTTTTCATTACATTCTCTTATTCGATATTGTTATTCTTTAATTCAAAATAAAATTGATTTCATTAAAATTTTGAAATTAATAATTTGTAATTAAAAGGTATGAAAATCTTTTATTAGATCAATTCAACTCCCTCTCCATTTCATATTTCTAACAATCTTATTTATTTCATTAACACGAACCCAAATGTTAATCTTCTTCTCCTTTTTAGTATAGGACAACAACAAATATGTTAATCTTAAATAATAAATTTTTTCATACAATTAAACTGAAAGTTGAAAAAGGTTTTTAAATAATCGAAATTGTGTAAAAAAAATATAAAGACCTCAATTACAGATAATGAAAAATTAAGGAACTAACATAAACAATTAAAAATTGCTGGGGGAAATTGCATGTTAAAGTTAGAGTGTTTGGAATTGACAATTCCAGTGTTCCATTGTACATTTCCTTGCCCGATGCTTTAGAAATTGCTGGGGAAATTGCATGTTAAACATTTCCATCATACAATTGTGGGCAATGTAAGTCATTTTCATTTATGTTTCTAAGATTATAATAATTATATTCAACTTATAATTAATTGTTTTAGGTACCTTGACAATTTGAGTGTGGAACAAGAAAAATCCGAAGTATACGGATTTATTGAGCCTCAATCCATCCAAAAATCTGGAAATACAAAGGTTGGAATCCAACAATATATGCAAACATGGATGAGTGACTCAAGAAGACATATATATTTGGCTCCATACATTGAAGGGTTAGTATTTTGATTTGTATTTTAATTTATATTTTTGTAACTAATTTTTATGTCATACAATGTAGGTCCCATTGGCAGTTAATTGTAATCATACCCGGGATTACACTTGTGGTATGGTTTTGTTCATTACATCGGAAACCGAGTCAAGAAATGAAAAGCTTATTACAAGGGTAACTTTATCTTTTATTCATTAATTATGTTTTTAAATTGTGAATACATATTGAATAATATATGACTTTTTTCACTTAGAATCGTGTGCTGGAACTAATGTTCTAAGTGGAAAACCTAGAACAAAGACATTGCAGTTCATTTATCCTAAGGTTAGAAACTTATTTATATAAGTGAATACCATAATTATTGTTTATATTTCAATTTTGAAAATAATATTATGTTTTTTTCATCATTTCAGGTGTAATAAGCAAACTGACTCGTTTGAATGTGGTTACTATGTAATGTATTGGATGAGAGCCATAGTTTGTGCGGGTTTAATTGATTCTTGGACTGGAGGTAATTACTTTTAACATTAGTTAAGTTTATTTAACTTTATTCATGTTGCATGCTTACAAGAGTCAAATTCATGTTTCAGGTATTTCAAGATCCATCTCCATTACCAGAATCCGAGATTACGAAATTAGAGAACAATGGGCAAAATTTTTTGTTCTACAATTCTAGTACATTATTTTTTATGTTCTTGTTCATATTATATTGTGTGTATTATGTAGTTTAGTTTAGTTTGTATAGGTAGCTTAGTTTGTATAGGTAGCTTAGTTTGTAATAGATTTTTTAGTTTGTATGTTTGTATTATTTTGTTTTATTATGTAGTTTGAATTATATAATATTATATTTTTAATTTACTAGCAAAAGAAAACTGCTTCGGACTGTCCTGGTTGTAATTTTTGCAGGTTTTAGTTGTAAAACGAGTAAATAAACCCAATTTAAAAAAAAACAGGTAAATTTATGTCGCATATTGGTATATACTGACGTAAATTTACGTCGCATATACCAATATGCGACGTAAATTTACGTCGCATATACCATATGCGACGTAAATTTACGTCGCATATTGGTATATGCGACGTAAATTTACGTCGTATATACCAATATGCGACGTAAATTTACGTCGTATATACTCGTATGCGACGTAAATTTTCTGTTTTTTTAAATTGAAAAGGTTTTTACGTCCGTTTATTGTATATGCCACGCAAAATTACGTCGTATCTTCATAACTGACGTAAATCTACGTCGGGTAAAAGGGTCCGACGTAAATTTACGTCTCCTCGCTTTACGTCGGACTTAAATACGACGTAAAAAGCCCTAAATACCTGACGTAAAAGCCCCTTTTTGCACTAGTGAAAATTAAAAATTGCTAATTTCATAAAATAGTAAGACAAATTTTAAATTAAACAAAAGTAAAAAAAGAAAAACTATGTATAGATAAACATGTAAATATATTAAATTAAAATGAATACGCGTAATAACATAAATTGTTTTTGGACTAAATTTCAACACAATATGATGCGATGACACGTCGAAAAAGGGAATAACAATTCCATAGTGTATATATTTTTGCTAGTGATAGAGATAGTGGTAAAGTAAAATGGATTTCTCGTTGGATTTATGAAACAAAACAGAACTCTTAGGCGTTGGAATGAATAAAGTAAAAATCATTGTCTTCTGGCTAACTTTGTCATATATTTGGTGAACTGAGCTTCAGAAAGACCAATCTTATTATAATATTAATATGCTTCACTTGAAATGATAATTACAAATTTTGATGTCATATAAGAAGCAAAAGTGATAATTTTCAAATTTAGACAGATAAAAACTCATTAATGTAAAAGTAAAGATATGGTTAAGCTTTTATCGTTGGACAAGAAATTAAGCAACAAAAGTGAAAGAAACAGAGACAAAACGGTAATCTAACTTTTGTCATATCAACCGACTCACATACACAAACAAAAGCATTATCTTTGTCTTTCTCTTTCATCTTCCTTTTCTTCATTTGTCAACGTGCACTTCCTAAATTCTAACTGTAGTTTTCATAAATTTGGATTATTTCATTGTCTAAAACCTTTTGCTCTGTTGTGGTGCCACCAATTTGAGTGAAAAGAGAAAGACTAAAGGACAATAGACCACAGAGAAGCAATCCCATGAGCACACATGATATTGTTGGATGGGGGTATACAAAATTTATTTGTATTATCTTATTTTCTTAATTGAAAGAAATAAAAAGTATTATCTAATGGCTAAAAAATACGATGATGTACTCCCAACAAAAAAAAGAAGAAGTTTGTTTTCCTTTTCAATACATCCACTTAAAATAAGCTATTAAATTTGAATCGCAAATGCTAAGATTAACACCACTTTACTGATATTGCCACCTCTTTTTTTGTTCAATTTTCCATTCTTATACTTTTTCATTTTGTAAACTATTTTTAACAGCAGTGTCTTTTTATGTTTCTAAATTTAATATGATATTGCATTAAAGAAGCTCCTCATCACATTCTTACCGTTTCAATAACGCTGCTCCTTTCCTCTCCTACTAGGAATCATTCTTATACTTATGCTATTAAGATAAAAACTATGCTTATCTCGTGTCTTTTAGAACATTGTGGATAAGAAGTTTCTTAGCCACATTTTAATATATACTGCCAATGAAAGATAAATATATGCACGAACTACCATTATTTGCAATCAATCACTTGCCACACTTACATCAATCACTAGTCTATCGAGGAAGCAACACTGCAGATTCACACACACCTTATCCCTTGATGAAAATAACCCAAAAGTTAAGACTTGTTCCCCTTAATTTAACCCTTCAATTCCCAAACTAAAAATCGACCCCTTCAGTCAGAAATAGAAAGAAAAAATTGGCCTCAACTCACAGCAGTGGGCCATGGTGTAGGGAGAATGTAAAATAGGGAAAAACAATAATAAATGTCAGGAAAAACAGTAGGTACTCTTGCAACTGCAAACCAAAGGCGGCTTCTTTCAAATGACCAGTCAGTGTTTCTCTCAAAGTCAATCTTTCCCACCGTTTCCTCTTTCCTTCCCCTCTCTCTCTCACCCAAGTCACAATCTTAAATCTTTCTTTTGCTATAAATTCAATCATCCCATCACAACCGACACTCGTTTTCCACCCTCGCGAATCGGTTTCACATTTGGAGAGAGATAGAGAGAGTGAGAGAAATCATGGAAGTGGAAGTGGTGGTTCCGGTGGACTTCAACTTCGACAGCAACTGCTCCTCCCCATTCATCACCGCCCCTTCCAGCCCCCAACGCTTCGGTAGCAACGCCAACTTCTTCTTCAGCGCTCCCACTAGCCCAACACGTGCCACTTCCTCCTTCTTCCACGACTCTCCCTCTCCTTCTCCTTCTTCCTCTGTTCCCTTCCACTGGGAACAACAACCTGGTCTCCCCAAATCCAAACCCAATGCCAACCACAACCACGATGATTTCGAGTTCAATTTCAGCGGACACCTCGACAGACCTTCCCTAACTGCCGATGAACTCTTCCACGCCGGGAAGATCCGTCCCCTCAAGCCGCCGCCGCGCCTTCACTCCCCTTCTCCAGTGACATCTCCGCGCTCCAGAAACTCGCCGCGCAAGAAGAAGGACTTCGACCCGTTCGTAGAGGCGTTGAAAGAAACGCGCAGAAGGAGAGAAGAAGAAAGAGAAGAAGAGAAGAAGGAAGCGCGAGGGAGGGAAAGAGTTTCGGTGGCTGGTCGTAAAGGAAGCAGGTCCTTGTCTCCTTTGAGGATCTCCGACATCGTGTGCGACTCCGAGGAGAAAAGCGTTTCTTCCTCCACAAGCAACTCGAAATATTCGTTCTTGTCTTCCATTCCCTTCACCAGAAAGTGGAGATTCAGGGATTTTCTGCTCTTCCGAAGTGCTTCCGAGGGAAGAGCTAGCGACAAGGACCAGCTGAGGAAGTACGTGGTTCTCTCCAAGAACGAAGATGTTCGGAACTCCAGCTTCCGGTCCACCGAGAGTTCCGGTTCGGTCTCCAAACGCCGCGGGCCGGTTTCGGCCCACGAGTTGCATTACACAGTGAACCGGGCTGCGTCGGAGGAGATGAAGAAGAAGACCTTCTTGCCTTACAAGCAGGGTTTGTTGGGCTGCTTGGGCTTTAACCCTGGTATGCATCACATCTCTAAGGGAATTGGATCTTTCACGCGTTCATAGTCCAAATATCTGGTTTGGATCTTGTTTTACTCCAATTTCTAAGGGAATTTACCTTTCATACTTCTACACCTTCTCATACTTTTCCATTGTTCTCTCCTTCCCTGCAAAAGACACTGAAATTTGTATCAAAATAATTGTACCATTCACACCAACATACATAATTCCATACTCACTCGGGAGTGTTTGTGGTTCAGTATATGGTATATATTTCCATTTCTTCATTTACCCAATCAAATATAAAATTTAATTTAATTGCCAAATCAAGATAATATTTTGTGATTTAATTGTTTAATTTATTATTATCGAATATTAAACATTTTATGTGAAAAATATGATTGATATATTTTTAATAATATTTTATATTTATAAATAAATTATATAATTTTATAATTAAATACAAATTTGTTTACACATTTTAATGTAATATAAATAACTAAACTATAAAATAATCTTAAAAAATTATATAATATATATATATATATTAGTTGATAATTAATTTTAAAAATATAATAAATAATTTCATTTTATTTTTATTTTTAATTTCAATTTGAAATCCGAATGAAATTATTGGAAAAAAACTAGATAAAAACGCCTATATTAATGCATGTTTTTTCTTGCTTTTATGTAATTTCTTATTCTCAATCTTTCAAATGTTTAACGAGAGTAAAATATTTTTTCGTAACTATGATTTTGTGTTAAAAATTTAACTTTTTTTAATATTAAGTTTCAATCGCTAATTTAGAAAAGGATTGTTTATTAGATAAAATTAGTACAGTTAAATTCAAATAATTATGTTTTTTTAATTATTGTGAATTAGCTTAAAAGAAGTATTTGACAATGACACCTAAATCACACCGTAATGAGAGATAAAAATATTCTTAATGATATGTTTAAAAATAAAAGTTGTGTGTGTTATATGTTTCAAAAAAATAAAAGTTTTACTTATCATTACACTTTTAATAATTGTTGCAGTCAATTGTCCAAATAACTAACAAATAATTTGCAATAGCTTGTAGTATTAACTATTAGCTTAGGATTAGATTTTCTTTAATCAATTTGATCTAATCTAAACAGATAATAATAAAAAAAAAAGGAAATTTGGAGTTTTTTGTCCATAAGCGTTAGTTTCTATCACTTTCTTTCTTTCTTTTTTCTTCATTTTCTCTCTATTCTCTAGCTTTAGTTCAAGCATTGATGTACGTTGAATATTTGTTTATTTACTGATTGTATAAGAGAAGAGTTTGGAAAGAAGCGTTTGAGTTTGAATATTAGATAGTGTATATGAATAGATGGTGAAAGGTACAAACGGAGAAAGAATGATAGCAGAAGATGGTTAGGGGTTAAAGAACCAAGAGAAAACGTGAACGTGGAAAGTATATAAGCATGAGATGAGAAAAAGAAGGAAGCTTTTGGTCTGATAATGATGATTAGGGTTTTGGAAGAATGATGATGGCAACGGTGTTGTACAGCGTAAATAAAGCGTGTGGTTGAAATGGGCACCCACAGTGAAAGTAAAGTAAAGGGAGAGAGAGAGAGAGAGAGATACCAAACTTGTGATTATTTGTCTATCCCTACACATTGCAATGATGAACAACACCTAATAACATATCTGAAATTAGAAACACAAAGCCTAATTATGTGGCGGGTTTTTGAATAAAAACAACTTCCCCTTCCTCCCCCACAAAACCCATAACAAAACAAAATGCTATTCCTTTAATTTTCACATGATTTATTTACACGTGTCCCAATTCTTATATTTATTATTTCAATAAAAAATTAAATAATTTTAAAGAAAAATAATTTTATTATACTTATTTATACAATCCATTTTACTTCTTTTTTCTTTGTTTCTTTTCAATCCAACATTAATATTTTTTATTTATATTTTTTTCCCTTCTAAAAGCATATTTTTATCTAACCTATTTCACTAAATTCTACATACAAAAGCATAATCCAGAGAAGCAAATAAAAAATAAACGTAAAAAAATTTGTTCTGAGCACTAAAAAGTCATAAAATTGTGATCCCAGGTGTTGTACTGTAGGACCACTGTCCCCAGCTGCAAAAGAGAGGACAGCGTGACCTTAACATACAAATAAAGTTAGGAAAAGCAGAGGACACGTCGTGCAAAATCTTAGACTTGGACCATGACTTTCTATTATAATAACAAATAATTTAAAATATTTCATACTAAAAAATTAAAATAATAAAATAACTAAATTATATAAGAATAATAATTTGATATCATTTACAATTTTTTTAATTAGAATTTGACTTAGGTTATTGACTCGATTGAATATTTTTTCAGTTATAATATTGATGAAATTACATTTTACAACTGTTAGTTATAATTTTTTTTAAAAATATATCGTGATATTTGTTTAGATTTCTCTAATTGACTTTATTTATGTTATTTTTTTACATAAATTGGTTAGAATTATTTTTTTAATATTTCAGTTGACATTAATTGAAAGTTTGAAAAAAGAAACTGGAATAAATATTTAAAAATAATATATAATTATAATTAATATCAATATGAACGGATATTATTAATAAAACATTTATTGACGTCAACTGAACTTTTTACGAAATTTTAATAAAAAAATAATTTTAACCAATATTAAAAAAATATCATAAATTAATATTTGTAATTCTTAAATGTTGTTTAATATTAAAATAAAATGTATATTTTATAATAATTCAATAGTTTAACTGTAGTTCCTACAAAGTAATGTTTTTAGCATTTTGTTGTAGTTGAAAATTTATGAAAAAAAAAAAAGGACAGCAAACATTTTAAAGATATTTTTTCCAAAGATTATATTTATTAGATTTAAAATATATTTTAACATATGACATGTATGTAACTAATTTTCATTTGTCATCGTGAAAATTTTGGATAAAGAAAGAAAAAGATGGATGAGACAGTTTAATACTGAGAAATCATTTTACGAATTTAAAGATTGAATCATGAATGAACTCAAATGAATAGCATGGTGCAATCAGTGATTGGAGGATATGATAATTGGCAGCAAAAGGTAAAAAGAAAGGAAAGAGGTGGGTTTTTATTTATCCATGCATGCATGTTCATGTGGTTCCGCAGTCCTTTTAAAGAAAGAAAAAGGGAAATGTTTTTTAGGAAAAGAATGAAAGAAAAGAAGAGCATGCAATTAGCCATGCATGCATAGCTGTCTTTATGTAAAGGGAAGTTCTGTCCATGGAAGAGGAACCCAAATGACAGAGTATAATGATGAAAGGTATTGCTTAATTATAGTGTTTGAAAATATAAAGAAATTGTTGGTTTAAACTCACAATTTTTTGTTGTTAGACTAAAATAAATGTTGATTTTTTTTTATTAAGGTAGTAATATAAGTATTTCGTTATAAGTATCATGTCCTTTATGTTAGAAATAATTTTTATATATTTTTTAATCTATTAATGTATTTTTTTAAAAGAAAATCGTCACATATTAAAGTTATAAAATGGACAATGGTCAAATATAATATTTTTTTCTAATGATATTATAATAATGTATAGATTTATCAACTTTATGATTAAGATATGATAATAGCAAGAATGTTTAAATAATCATTTTGTTTTTTTTTTCTTGAATATAATTTAAACAAGACTTTTCAAACGTATTTAAGACTTGAAAAGAAAAGGGTGCGGTCAAATTTAAGTAAACTGCGTATACTTTACTCTCTTGCAATTAATGCTGCATTTTCCCAATTTATTTCCTCTTCTCTATAGCTCAAAATTTCTATAAAGTATAGGCATAGCAAAATGTTATAATTTACCTTTAAATTTATATTAATTTATATCTTACAAAAATACTTATAAATGTATGATCGTTTCACTAAAAGAAAAAACAA